>PVIH01005710.1:0-120256 GCA_004025045.1 Sigmodon hispidus | reverse complement strand
ATTGCTGGGTCCTTGGGGAGATTGATTCTCAATTTTTTGAGAAACCTCCATATTGTATTCCAAAGTGGCTGAACAAGCTTACACTCCCACCAACAATGGAGGAGTGTTCCCCTTGTTCCGCATCCTCTCCAGCATAAGCTGTCATCTGTACCTTTTATCTTAGTCAATCTAACAGGTGTTAGGTGGTATCTCAAAGTTGCTTAAACATTTTTTAAAAGCAGCTTTGTTACATGGATATATAATATGTGTATGCACACACGCATCTACACACACACACACACACACACAAACATAACAGACTGAGTATGCATAACAATAAAAAAAAGGCTATGAACTTGAAAGTGGGGAAGACATGAAGAAGTTGAAGAAAAGAAAGAAAATGAGAAAGTTATAATTACATTTTAATTAAAAACATTTTAAAAAAAAAAAAAGCCTGCTTTGGTGGACACCAAATAACATGTACCAAAATGAAATTACAAAATTACTAAGTTCTAGTAGTCCTTGGCACAATGAGAGGGGCTCAAACACTCCAAAATAGATAGATAGATAGATAGATAGATAGATAGATAGATAGATAGATAGACAAATGAAATCTAATATAGCTCTTGGCATCATGCTAGCCAGTTCTTCCACATGCAAAATACTAACATGTATATGTACAACATTAAACTGTGCATGTCTTAAAGGAAAATCACAAAATAAAATATTCTCAAAAAGCATAAAAGTGAGTGGAGAGATGATCAGCTCAGTCATTAAGAACACTGGTTATTGTTCTAGAGGACCCATGTTCAATTTCCACCGCCAACATGGCAACACATAACTGTCTGTAAATCCAATTTCAGGGGACACAACACCTTCACACAGACACGTGTAGGTGGGACATCAATGCACAAAAAAATAAAATAAGTCTTAAAATAAATTATTAATTAATTTTTAAAAGCATAAAAAGCAAACATTAAGGGTGGGATTGTTCTTGACCCCTCTTTTTTTTTTTTTACTTTTATTGATTTTTTGTGGATTTCACATTATGCATTTTGATCCCACTTACCTCCCTGTTCCCTTGCATCTGCCCTCTACCCTTGCAACTTCCCCACAAATAAACCAATTTTTAAAGAAAACTCAAACAAAAACAAAACAAAACAAAAATAAAACAAAAACATGTGAAAATAATTTTGTCCTGGAAGCTGTAGAATAGCCTGGTGAGTCACACAGTTTATTCTTTAGTTCATACATCTTTACTTGTAAGTGTTCATGGCTGTGATTTTGGTCTGCCTCATGGCCTCTGGTATCTGCTAAGCCACTGACACTGGGCTTTCACTGGGGCTCCTTCTGGATGTCCTGTTGTCCTGTGTGATGGAGATCCTGCTGTTTTAGATTTGTAGGATCATCCCCTTCACATGATCCAACAGTTCATTTTTCTGGTGAATGTTGGAGTGGGCCAGTAGCCCTGTTTCTAGGCTTGGGTGGTAGCTGCATTGTTTAGTTCACAAGCTTTCCTTTATTGTTACTACCTGGTTGAACTCTTCAGGTCTTCCTTGGCTAGCTCACCCAATGCAGACTACAGTAAGGTTCAGAGCCAGGACTCTGGCTCTTGAGCCCTCAGATCCAGGTCACCCTTACTCCTATCACCAGGGCCTGCTCTACCATTTTGCCCAGGCAAGATGCACGGCCCTCTCCCAATTGTTTTAGGGGGTATATAACACTCCCCCTTTTAATGTACTGAATAGATATTTATAAACAGTGATTCACTTCATCTAAAAAAACCTACATAATCTTTGAGGAAAGGAGTGATTTACTACAGAGTACAATGCAAGCCATTATTTTACTTAACAGTTACAAATGGCATTTGTTATTTTTAACATGTAGTGTGCGTGTACAGTGGCAAATTATAAATCTGAAATGTTTGCAATCTAAATTGTTATCAGAGAAATTTTTTTAAGTTATATGTGCTTTAGGATGGTTAGAGGGTACCTCATTTTTTTTTTTTTTTTTTTTTTTTGGAAACTCCAGGCTAGAGAGTATTTGTGCCATAAAGTGCATTTCAGTCCTGCGGGAAATGCATGGCCTTTTGGTCTGTCTAAAAAGGGCTTGGATGCTTTATTTGCTGTTTTGAAGGTATCAAGACTCAAATATTTTGGTATCAGAATTTACCTATATCATCAAAAATTATTTGGCTCCAAATAGGGTTTTAAAATGTGAATTATGTGTGCTGATTCTTGTTATATTTGAAATTTGTTTTGATAAAATTATTATAAAATAATAAAATGTCACTCCTCAGCCTTTTGACTAAGAATAAATATAAAATAATTAAAGCACAATAACATTTTATGGGAAATAACTATAATATCTAAGTTAAATGTTGTGAAAGAGTTCATTATTTTTCAGTTTTACACATGTATTTAGTGTTGACTTTTATAAAACATTAAAAAAAAACTTTTTGAGATATTCTCACTGTGTAGCTATGGCTCGTCTGAGACTTACTTAAGCAGAGAGATTGGCATAGAACTCCAGAGATCAAATTAAAGATGTGGGTGGAAGCCCCACTCTTAGCATCTACCTTAATGAAAGATATCTGGGTCCCTACTGTCTCTGAAGCCAGTTGGCTGTGACATGTCTCATTGGAAAAGCCTGTGAAGATAATGTGATTCAACACAGTGAAGTTGAAAACAAAATTGTTAAACGTGTACAGATAAATGTGAATAATTTTTATCGTTGTAACCAGAGCTGAGAAATGATTGTTCCTTAAAAGTTAGTTGCAGAAACCATAGGAATAAGTTGTTTCTGTTCTTGGCTGAGTTTAATTCCAATGGTGTATCTAACATGCCATGTGTGTCTTTTGTGTGCCAGAGTTCATAACATCCCCCATTGCTCATCGTTCCTTTGAATAAGTCAGCCACTTCAAATGTTGACACTTCTCATTATGAAAGCCACCTAACTGATTGCAGCATCAATCCAACCAGAAAAGACTTTTACGGACTGAGCAGCCATTAAGCTGACAGAAGCAGATACAACTTCCTCCAAATCCTAATTTTAGCACAAAAGATCAAGTTTATCATGGGCAACAATCGCCATCCACTATTTTATTTGAAATGGCTTGCTTACTTTGTTTCATGTTCAAGAAAAGGTCTGCCAAATGCCCATAACTGAGTAGCCCTAGTTTATCTGTCAGTCACACTTCAAAATTAAAACAGGCAATCCATGGAAAAAAGTGGTGTGCTTGCAGTACCCAAAATTGCAGTTGCCTTTTCTAAGACAACTACAACACTCTCTTATGCTGAAGAATCGACTTATGTGTTTTTTTCTGTATACAAAATATTAAAGGTGTATACTCATGAAATGCCTTTTAGTCAGATCTTTGCTATTAAAGACCACATTTAGTTAAAGCCACATTCTCACTTGTTCTCCTCTTCTCCACTCACCTGTTGTGGTCCTGAAGATTGCAAACAGGACCTCCTGTATTCTAGACTAGCTGCTCTACCACTGACATACATCCCTAATCCCAAAGATCTTCTCATGCTTTATGTTTAGTGTGCTTGTATTTGCAGTGTGTATGTGTTGATCAATGCCAATGTTTGGATCTAGAGGTCAGAGGACACCTTGTCAGTGTTAGTTCTGCCTCCTTGGCGTGAATACTATGGATCTAACTCAAGCTGTCAAGTCTGGCCAGAGGTTGCTCTACCTACTTGCCACCCTGCTAGCCCCATGCAAAGACATTCTTCCTCCCTCTGCTGCCTACCAGGGAAAAATACAATGAGTGACTTTGGGAACTACTTGGTGCCCCTGACTTGATCTATCACAAGTCATCAGAGGATATAGTCACCACTGCTGCTGTACCAGAATGCACATGTCAAAACAGGAAAAAAAAAAAAAAAAAACAATCATATGTTAATCCTATTGTGAAAATGATTTTTGCTTCATGAGACTTTGGAAAATTTTTGGAGACTCCATGGGTCTATAGATAATATATTCAGAAACTTTATATAAGTTTTTATAACCACTTTGAAATAGTTGAGAAATTTCTAAGAAAAATGAGAATAATAATGTATGCATTAAAGGTTGTTTTGACAGATAAACCTGATAATACAGGCTTTACAATACCAGCTCCTGAACAAAGCCACTGTGCACTGCAAGCTTGGCATTCTTAAGGAATGTTCATTATTCTTACTTTTGAAATTTACTTCTAACCTATTTGAAAAATAAATCTGTTTCTTTAATTAAAAAAAAGTTTATAAGAACTCATTATAAGACTAACTGATGTATACTCTCAATTCCAAAGAATTTTATTCCTTATAAAATTATTGATTGTATCCACTAGAAACACAAAATTTCTAATACTGAGTATAATAATATTTTAAAATTTTGTAATGTGTGTGTGTACTGACAGTGTAATTTGTTTATAGGACCTATAAATCACAGAAGTCCTCACCGACCAATCACGCTTCAACTTGACTATTTTAAGTAATCAATTTCAAGAAATTAAGAGGGCCTAGCAGAGTTCATTTGGGTCTCTAAAAATGTATTTCTGTCCATCCAGCAAAGGCCTTTACCTGTGATCAAGTGTTTCACAAAGTTTTGTTATTTGACACTGTGATTATTCCAAAATTAAAATCTTATTTGTAAACTCTGAAGCATAATTTAAAATTGAAACAAGGAAAACAACTAAGTTCTAATAAGTAGTACAATAGTAAAATCATTTCTAAATATTTAATTTTATGGAATAAAGTCTTTTTTATTCATGTATTCCTCCAACTCCCTTTTCCGTCCTGACCAGCCTTCAGCTTCCCATCTCCCCATCTCCCATCCCCTACTCAGAAAGGGAAAGTGGTCCCAAGGTGCGATAGCTCAGCATCCACTCCAGGCAAGTCCAATTTCCTCATCCTAATATCCAGACTGGGTTAGGTGTTTCTCTGGGGAGAATGGGCTCCAAGGTGTCAGTCCATGCCTAGAAACACAGTCTGATCCCTCCATTTTTAAAAATAAAAATATTGCATGGAATATTTGAAAAGGACAATTTTGAAACAACACAGTTAAAAAGATAAGACTTACAGCATAATATTTAGAATTTGTTGAGTATCTTATATGAAAATTTAAATTATAACATACTAATTTTTTTCTGTGTCAAGTTTAGTTAATTTTTGTTATTTTTTTTAAGAAAACATAAAACTTTAGGAGGGTTGCGTTTATCTTTATTACCACAATCCAGGTGGAGTGTCCTGCCTTGTCTTGACAAAGGTCAGCACTCTCTTTTGTGTCCTGCTTGTCCAATTTGGACAGTATACTGTCTGAAGTCAGGCAAGGGCAAAATTTGCCCAATGGCCAGTTTTTGCCTCAAAGAAATCAAACTCAATATGTGGATTCTTTGATGCCCATCTTTTTCTCTGAAGTAGATTGATGCTGCCAGGAGCAAACATGTCTCATTGTCATGAAAAGTCTTACTTTATTAAAACATTTTAAATGCCATAATCTGTAGACCTCTGAAGTGTTTGAAGACTACCTGTCTATCTAAAATATATCTATTCAACTTGAAAACATACCTAACATGACTACAACTTTGATTGTAATAAGTGACTAACTACTAACCTGAATTTCTTTATTAGCCTAAACAGTTTAAAATGATAACTTTCAAGGACTAAAAATTTATATTACATTGTTAAATAAACTATATAGGTACAATACTTTATACAAAAATAGAAATGTATGCAAAACATGTTCTAACAAAAATAACCTTAAATTTGTATCAATATACAAAAATAATTAAACAAGAATAAAAACATATATATAGAAACAAAACAAAAATAAAACTAAATTTGTACCAATATACAAAAATCAATATTTGTAAATGTAAAATATTTAAGACTAGTAGTTAATTTTTAATTTAAACATAAATTTAAAAATCTACCCTTTATCCTATCATTTCCATATCCCTTCTTTTATTTTCAGTATGAGATCCCTGAATAAAATACCCCTTTTCAGTATTTGCCTGATCATTGCCAATAACAACTTGTAAAACCAACCCCCTAAGTGTTACAAATATCCATAATCCACTGAAAGATCAAATGTGTATCATGTTCTCCAGACTGCTTCTTGCTATCTGTGTGGAAAAAGCATCTCTAGGGAACCCTGAGAAAATTGAGATAACGGTCAAGTCCTGGGAAAGCTTGCTGTATCATTATTGCCAGTCTCTGCATAATGGGAAAGTGTAGGGCTTATCTGAAATCCTAGCTGGTGTAGTACATGAGGCTGAACCATCTTAGCTAAACACCTTTAAATTGTCCTGAGAAGTTTTTATTCCAAAACTGATATTTGGGTGGTGTTTGTCAGCTTAGTGGCATTACCACAATCCAGGTGGAATCATCGTTGTAGGGCCCCATCATCTTTTTGGAGACTTCAAAGGTTGCTGTTAGCAATGGCCATGGTTCACTGCAAACAACTTAAACATTTCAAATGTCATAATGCAGCAGACCTTGGAAAGGTTAAAGGACTACAATTTGTTAAGTCCATCCAGGGCACACAAACTTAATTCCTAGGTACCTGACTCAGACTCAAACCCCAAAATGTATACAGGATGCTAGATTATGTCTTTTTCTAGAATTAGTACTTTATATAATAATTAATAAGAATAAAAAGTTTAATTATACATACTCATCTTATAAATTTTGAGATAATATTTATACCTGAGGAAAGTTGTAAAGAGTCGAAATAAAACAAGAGTATTATGAGATTAGTTCCACACCAGGTGGCTCTTAAGACATGAGACAGACAGAGATTCCATTTTGGAGCATACCATGCTGCAACTGTGCTTTATTCCTCAACGTTCCCCTGGCACTAACAGTCTAGCCTAGGCATTGCCTTCTCATTTCAATGGCAAAAAGCTACTTGGGGGATCTAGTTTTGCACCTGTCATTTGGTCTCTCCTGATTTGCCTATGGGCCAAAGATTTTCACAAGGGTTATTGAAATCAAACTCATATTTACAGGAAGAACTCAAAATTCCCTTAATAAAGATGACGACCTAAAGGAAAAATAACCGGAAGCACAAATGCAATAATTGTGCCATATGCTATTGCCTTGTTTCCTACAATAGTGACTTGCTAGAGTGGTTCAAGGGCATAATAAGGCTGAAAGCAAATGTAGCCCTTATAGGTTCTGAGATGGGTTTTATTATCTTCTTCAGTGATTTGGGGGAAGACTAATGTATCTGCATTTACATTCTGGTGCCTACCTCTTGCAAGAACAAAGGAAAATAGACTCAGCAGACAGTACCAACTTCCATTTGCCTCTGTGCAGCTGCAGTGATCACATGCTACTACCCTTGATGCCTGTATTCAGAGAATTAGGGGAAAATCATAGTCTGTCAAATGCAATTTGTCATCTTTCTCTTATTGCTTCTGATTGCTCTGTCCAAATTCACATTCATAAGCAATAGATGGCATCGTCTATTGTTGTTCTTAGATGATATGAGGAAATAGGCTCAGTCTATTCATGTTATACTCACAACTTATTATGCATTTTACATTGACTGAGACAGTATATGAATTTAGAATACAAATACTGTTTCTCACTATGTTGTTACTTATCCATCAATTACTACTTTTAGATATATGACTGCAATGGTAGGGACATTGTATGGTACTTATACATGTAGGTATCAAATAACAATAACATAGGTAGATTTTTTTGTACTTGGCTTTCACATTTGTTGTGGTATTAGAAATGCCCTTAAGTTACTATTCATAAAGTCTACTGATAAAAGTATATATGAGAGTAATCACTGTTTTACTGTCAATTTGACATTTTAATATAATGATTTTTGTCTTCTGTTCTATAAAAACAAATATGCTGCTCAATTCTTTTGGCAAATTCTTTGCTAGAATATAAATCTTATGCATATATATGCATGTATGCATGCAGGTGTACTTGTGTCTGTATGTAATTTTTGATATTACTCCTATGCATTTGTTCTTTAAAAAGATAACTGATTTTACTTAAATAAGTATAACCTGGAAAGCAGGCAAAGTATTTTACACTATATCCTTATATTATATTATTAATGTTATTTCATTTTTGATATATGCTGGAAAGGCTCAAATGATACAATAGTGGCTGTTATGTGTACACAAGTGAAAATCTTTTCAAGAACATCCAGCAAGTCAAATAGTTGCAATGAAATCTCTTCCTTTCCTACATCAACCTAAGAATGGAAGGGGGCAGTGATAAGGAGTCCTTTGATTAGGAGAAGAATGGAATGCACTATTCTCCAGTATATCCCTGGCTGTTGCAATGGGGGAGGGTTATCATGTTACTAAGTCAGGAAAAGCTTTAATGGTAGTTGTCCTTGAGAACTGTGTGGTTTGTGTGGGTCCATAGAGGTTTCTTTGGTTTGGGGTTTTGTTCTTTACATGTTTTTAGTAAGCATTTTCATCAACCTCATCTGTCCTGTCCTCTGTGCTTCTTTGTCTAATCTGTGCTCTTAAAATTTGCCTTTTAAAAAGTTCTAATTATGATGTTTCATTTCCTCATCTACCATTTTCATGATCATCCTTCTCTTTCTCAGTCTCCATCAAAGAGAAAATGTACCCCATACTAAATATAATGCATAAACCACCTTTGCAAAGTTCATCCTTTACTGGTTCTCAACAAAATAATTCTGTACTAGCAGTTCAGTTTATGTCAGATTTATGGCAGAAAGATTTTGTTTGTAGAGAATTTAAAAGTACAGCAAAAAAATTTTAAAAATCAATAAATACTAACCGTTACTTCAAATATAGTACTTAATTCTTGGCAACCAAAAATGACTTGAGTTAGTTCTTTGATAATTTTTCCATTCTTTTCTTTCTTTTTAAAAACATATTTTCTCCCAAAGTTTTACTTAAACAATGTTCAGACATGCTAAAATATTTGGAAAAAAATAAACATTTGTTTACCTGAATTCTCCCATTAACATTGCTGTGTTTGCTTTTTATGTAACACCAATCACATCTGTATCTATCCATCACAAACCATTGGTTTATTTTACTTCTGGTGCTTTTCAAAGTACACTGCAGATATTAGCATACATACTTATAGTAGTCATAGGTTTTTAAGTAAGCCCACAGAGAAGAGACACAGCTATGTGACACCTTGGGCTTTCCTAGACAGTCTGCCTACACAATGCACTCCAGCAGTCAGTGTTTGCCCTCATTTTATTTTGGAAATTTGCCTGCAGAGGATATATTTGGGGCCTGAAATTTTCAAAACTAGGTGATGGAATTTAGGTCATTCTTGCCGAGACAGGCGGAATCCTTGAGTAGGAAGCTGAAAAGGCTACTTTTTACTGGCTCGCCTACACCCTAAATGGGGACTAGTGAGTGATAGCAAGGGCAGAAAGACTGGTGTATTTTTATGAGCTGCTAACACAGAAACATCAGACTTTTCTCTTGATTTCATTCATCTGTCTTGCCTGTTTCATTGCTAGTTTTTTCATTTGCTTTTCATTCCTGCAATAAATATTATTTCTCTCCCTTTTTCTTTTCAAGCATATGCTATTCACTTGCAATATATGAATTCACTTCTAAATGCCATTGGTTCTCCGAAATTATTTAAATATTTATTTATTTTTATGTGCATTGGTGTTTTGCCAGAATGTATGTATGTGTGAGCATGTCGAATTCTCTAGAACTGGAGTTGCATACGGCTGTGAACTACTATGTAGTTGATGGAATTAAACCCTGGTCCTCTGGGAGAGCAGCTTAACCCACGGAGCCAGCCCTCCCCACCTCCAATTCTGTGAACAATGTTTTGTGATACACATATGCAGGAGGTGTTGCATAACTGCTTAAAATCAGATTTGTGGAGCATCTGGCTCAACTTACATAGGGAACAACTTTTACTTTAATACAAAAAGTCTTATTAGGCACAAGACGATTCTACAGGGTACATTCAGTACTTAGAGAACTAGTATTCTTTCAGACATTTTACAAGCAGCAAAAACTACAGACTGATGAGAGAAATTTCAGGGATGTGGAAAGATCTTTATATTTGATTATTTTGAAGCATGGTCTTCAATATGAACACTAGAAAAAGGAATGACCCCCAGAGCTTATGTTAATGTCATTTTTGATAGGATGCAGAGCCATTGAAAACATTTCAATGGACTCTTCTTACTATTTCGACCCTCTACTGTCTATTAGGGATTTGGGGAAATATGACGTTCAAGTCACAGCTCAATTGGTGCCATCATTTCATTTGTTTCTTCCAGTGTCTGGTAGTGAATGTAACCCTTTATTTGTTTTCACGGCTTGCTTTCGCATTCAAACTTATTCTCAGGCTGCACTCCAGACTGCAGACCAAATAGAGATAAAGCTTTTGATGATTAACAAAGTAGACACAGATGGCGTAGGATACAGCAGTTGTTTTCAAAAGTGATTTATACAGTTCTACTTCTTTTACTGTTTCTAATGTCATGTTTACCTGAACTAATTCTTCCTCTTATTATTCATTCACTATAAATACAGTATTATTTGTAAGTACTCAAAAATACCCCACATAGGAAAGGTTACAACAGCATGCTGATTCACTTAAAGAAAGAAATGTTTTATGATTGGGAGGTTGACTTTAAAGAAAAAAATGAATTATAGAACATTGTAGAGAGCTATTTTAAGAAAGGATATTTTTTCCTCATGAAGAAAAATTGGCTGCCTTTTGAAAATTCAAGGAAAACAGTTGGCTACTTTACTGTGGGTGCCTAAGTCCACATGGAGATTTTAAGGTTGTTTGCAGAGGATATATGTAGAGTTTGGGCTTTGAAGAAACTTCTGTGGATTCATCTTTGGACTACTTGGATAGAAAGGGACTCTTCATGTCTTTTCACCTACTATACTATCTTTATCAGGGTTTTCTCTTCTCTCTCTCTCTTTTTAATTTTTTTTTTGTCTTAAAGGCAAATTTAAAGCATTTAATGTATTCATTCATTCTTCTGTTTCAGTGTGGTGGCCAGCATGTAATTCTATATGATACTACATAATTATGCTGGCCATAATAAATTGTTTAAAAATCAGTTTTTTGTTTTGTTTTTTTTCTTTTCTGGAAGACACAGGTCACATTCATGTAATAAGATTTGTAAAGAATTTACCATGCACTTGTGTCATCCACATCTACTATTTCAATGATTTCTGAGGGTCTTCATATTCAAAGTTTCCTTTCTCAATTGTGTAAAACTAAAGGAGTAGCAGTTATGGACATTTCATTAATGAGTAATCAATGGTGATGTTCTCTGTAAAGCCACCTGATTGATTTAAATTCCAATCACACCCTTTTCTTTATCTTTCCCTTTTATTCTTTTTCTGGCTTTGTATCAGTGGCTTGGAAGAAAGGTACTTAGGGCTCATTCAGCATTTTAGATTTGCAAAATTAGTTCCTGTTGAGTCCTAATGGCCAGGAAAGTATTAGCTTGCTCTGAGTCATTGGAGGAAATCATAAAAGGGAAAAAGCTATTTATCATGTTCTTCATATGCAAGATGGCAACCATGGGGATTAAAATCCAAGATCTATATTTAGAAAGTCATTTGGTATATGTACTAATTTGCTAGAGTAGAAAGTATAAATATTTCTCAGCATATCATTGAAAATATTTTCAATACTAAATCATTTATAATCCTTAAAATCTTTTGCCTAATTTATAATTTGCATTGGATTTGGCTTATTTAAAATAATAGCACTGGAGGAATTATATGAAAAATTGAAGTAGTAGCTTAGTATTCTTTAGTTGTGAATACTATGTTCAAAAGCAACTTGAGGAGCAAAGTGTTTATTTCATCATCCTGTAGCTCATCCAGGGAAGGCAGGCCAGGAAGCTGGAGGCAGGAACCAAACAGAAACATTAGAGAATACTGCTATTGCCTTTTTCTCATGCCTTGTTCAGTCTACTTTCTTATACCACCCAGGACCACAGGCCCAGATGTGGCAGCACCCCAGTAAGCTGATCCTCCAACATCAATCGTTAATCAAGAAGATGCCGAAACAGACCTACTCACAAACCAGTCTCGTGGGGGAATTTCCTCAGCTGACATTCTCTCCTCTCAAATGACTCTACCTGTGTCAAGTTTATAACAAAATGATAATAATCAGAATAAGTGACCCCTTTCGTCAGTTTGCAAAAACATTATTGCCTTACCATAACCTTTCTTTTTTTTTTAGTTCATTCCCAAGACCTTATATTAATATTAAATTACTATAACAATATAAAACATTCCAATTCCTAAGATCCCATAGTCTTCAAAAGTTCAGTGACTTTCATTGTGCAAAGTCTCTCTAAAATATCCAAAGCCTTTTTAAATCTCCAAAGTTTCATCCCTAAACTTCTCATGTCTCTTAACTGTGAGCTCCTATAAAATGGAAATAAACAAAATACTTTTTTATTCTGAGGAGGGGAAAAAGCATTCAACACTTTAAAAACTTCAGTGTTTGAACTCTGAGATTACTCATCATAGGCTGGGCTCCAACTGCCTCCATTTCTCCAGCTCTTTTTTCTAAAATATAGAAGTCTTGTCTGCAGGGTCAGGCTGGCTCTATTCCACTAAATCTGCTTCAGTGCTCAGTGGTAGTCACGCTGGGGTTTCCATTGCAAATGGGCTCTCCCATCACCAATGGCTTTTCTTGACCTCTCACAGTGCCAAGACCATCTCACTCCTTCTCTCCATGACTATATCACTCACACCTTCAAAGCCAGTTTCATTTGGGAGAATCTTGCACATTCCTGGGTTTGACTGCCAGCACAAGTTATAGCTTTCACCTTCTCTGCACTGCAGCATCTGTGTGCTGATTCCTACAGAAAATTCCCAGAAAATTTGCTTCCATGATGTTGATCTTTACTTAATTACAGCTAATTTCTCAGCCTCCTCTGTCTAGGATCAATTGTCTTAGCAAAGACAAGGTTTTACTTTTGCAATGCTCTTCTTAATCACAACCCTTCAGCTATAGCTGGCCTGAGCCACAAATTCTTAATTCAAAATACCACACAGCCCTGAGAGTCTTTAAGAAACCCTCAGTCCAGGCCTTCATTGTCTGCACTGCTATCAACATTAGCTTCCTAGTTCCCACAATGTTCTGAGAGTTCAATGGTTTTTCCATACTCAAGCTCAAATTCCACTACAGTCCTTCCAAAAATACATGGGCAGCAATACCCCACTTCTGGTACCTATCTTTGTCTCAGTTAGTGTTCATTTTGCTGACCAAAAGCAACTTTAGGTGGAAAGGGATTGTTTAATCTTATATCAAATTATATTTTAGCCTCCAAAATTCTAATGAATACATATCTTTTGTCAACTTGTTCCCATCTTTTAGTCTAGTAGTTTAGGCATTTGTATTAGCTCAATGAAACATGAACTTCAGAATTTCTTTTTCTGAATCACACAACCTTCACTCTTTTGTAAAAGTTTGATTTTATTCCTTTATTAAATATGATCAACATAGTTGAGGTACAAGTTAGTCTAAAAAACACAATATCTAACACACATATAGACTGAATATATATATCATGGGTCACTTTGTCAAAGACATTGTGTATGCTTTGATTGTAATCTATCACTGATACTGGTAAGACTACAAAACTGTACATCCCCAGCCTATTCTTACACATACTTCTTTTCAGTAAGTAAGTTTATAAGTTATTTATTTGTTATAAAATCAAAGTAGGAGCTATATGCCAGAGAAAAAATCTTCGAGAACCAAAGAGTATCAGAAAAGGAACATGCACGCATTTTGGCACACCAAACATAAACTTTAGTGGAAACAAGTGAAAACTGGTTGGTTCTTTCTCACCCGTGTAAGTGAAAAATTTCAATTACACTTTGAACTTCATAAGCTAGAGACCATAGTGTGCCCATTTACTGCCTCTGTGGAGTATAGCATATGGCTGATACTAACAAAAGAAAAATACTTTTAATAAAAGAATAACTACCTAAGGGAAAACATTTAAATGAGATTGTTTATAGAATATTAATTCTATAATCTGGATTCAAACACTTGTGCATCATTCTATGGCTTACTCTGTATTTAATGTTAGCATTGCTTAGGTCATCAGCCACCAGAACTTACAGGGAAGGAACATCCTCGGTGAAAATTAGTCTCGAGTAAACTCTGTTCAATGCACAAGTGTGAGAGCAAACTGAGCTCCTGGTAATGAGGTCACTCAGCTCTCACCTCCACACTCCTTCCACTCTGGAATCCATCACTGTCCACAGTGCTGCCCATCCCCAGAATCGGTCCCTTCTTCTCAGTTGTGTTTTCACACTTTGCATTTTGGTACATTCCTGTTCTCACTCAGTCACAAGACAGTAAGCTCCTTGGGATGGAGAGCTTCCTTGTTTGTTTGTGTCTCTGTTTCTGCTCGCCTCCCAGAATAGTGTCTGGCATGAATATATTTGGAAACAACTAATGAATGGCCTCCAAGATAACAGATAAAGACCCCACTGCATAGCAGTATTTCACAACAAGCTTGGTTTGATCATCTGTTGAAGTTTCCACAACTCAGGCTTCGACCAAAAATTAGCATTCATATTTCAAGTTAAAATTGAAGCCCCACAGTATTCTTTACATCATAATTTCCATATTCATATTTTCATTATATCTCAGACTGTATCTTAAACTGTCTTAGTTGTTTATTATTATTATTATTATTTGCAGATTGTGATTTATACATTTCCATCCAAAATATGCTTTATGAATAAAGAACCATAAAAAAGCTTCTCAATCCATCACAAAAAACTCTAATTAATGTTATATTTCATTACAACTGTACATGCATTTAGGGTATATACAGTTCATTCTTATCTTCACAAATTTGCATGTCCTGTGAATCATTGTAACACGTATCTGAGTAATATCTGAACACGAGACACCAGCACATGGCTTCTTTAAGCTCTTTTTCTGTCTCTGTCCCTCTCTCTCCCCTGAATGTCTTGCATGCATGACTTTTCATAATAAGTTTATGCCTTTTAGAGTATAAAACACATCTTCCTCCTCTCTGTACCTCTCTCAATTGCTTTCTCTCCTCTAGCCCACTTGTCTAGCAAACCGTCAATTTTGCCAGATGAGTCAAAACACTACTTTTTTTGAATTTGTACTGATGTAAGTCAGTTTCAGTTTGACAAGGAACAGGTGCTGACACATAGATATACTAGCAACTGGCAATGCAGAAGCAGTCACCACATTCATGACTGTACTGAAAGGCACACAATTCATTTTAGAAACAGTTAACATACATACTTACACATGAAGGCAAATGATGAATTCAGTTTTCTTAAAAGTAGGAAATGGAAACTTGATTTTTCTAATGATACCATAGCAGATGTGCTCTTTATCAACTATTATGTCAATCTTTACATTTCTGTTTGTCTCACAATTTACAACAATATTACATAGCTGTGAGTTAGTTAAAATTTATACTTATATCTTTTTCCTGTTACACATGATATAACTATGTTACTTAAGGAAACTTTCTATAGGTATACATGCAAACACACACACAAACACACACACACACACATGCACATACACATATGTATAATGCATTTTACCCTTTCAATTCTTAACACTACTGCTAATATCCTTTCATGCCCAAGACAATTTGTTTCTACTTTTATTTCTTATATGCTATATGTGATTTATATATCTTTATGAAATCTAGGGATCAGATATGAGACTACCTCATTTTAGTATCATCATTTGCCGATGTACGTATTTTTCTGAAAAATGACATCATTTCATTCTCATTTTGTCTAAAAGATATTGCATTGTATATGTATGAAACATTTTTTAATCCAACACAGGTTGATTTCATAACAGAGTTATTGCTACAATAAGCATCTTGTGCTAGTTCTCTGTGACATATTGACTCGGAGTCCTTTGTAGATAGCAACTAGGTCACATGACACATCTACTACTTCCAGTTACTTTGCAAAGCCCTGTATTGATTTCCACAGTTTCTAGACAAGTCTCATGTCTGACTTTGTGCTAGCATCACTTTGATTTTGCTTCTGTGTCTCTATATTATCATTTTTGTTCAGGATTGTTGTAGCTATCTGGGGCTTCTCTACTTCCATATAAATTTTAGTATTTTTTTTTTTATTTCTGAGAAGAATAGTATTAAAATTTGATGGGAATAGCTTTGGAACTGTCAATTACTTTGGCAGTATAGCTGAGTTCACACAATTAGTTCCTCCAGTGCATGAGTGTGGGAGAGCCTTGTCCTTCCAGCCATCTTCACTATGGTCCCTTAGTGATTTAAAGTTTTCCCTGTAGGGGGCCTTTACATCTTTGCCTTCATTGGGTGATTAATTGATTGACTTTGGAGGCAATAGTGACTGGGATTATTTTTTTAATTATAGTTATTATGGCCTACAAAAAAAAACTACTGAGGTTTTTTGTTCATGTTATTTTTTTTCTTTTTATTATTATTATGAACAAAGAAGTCACACTTTCTATCCTTGTATATCCTTATTACTTTATTGAAAGTGTTGATTAGGCTTAAGTGTTCCTTTTTTTTTAAATTGAGATTTTTTTATTTATTTATTATATATACAGTGCTCTGTCTGCATGTGTCCCTGCAGGCCAGTAGAGGGCACCAGATCTCACTGTAGATGGTTGTGAGCCACAATGTGGTTGCTAGGAATTGAACTCAGGACCTCTGGAAGAACAGCTAGTGCTCTTAGCCTCCGAGTCATCTCTCCAGCCCCAGGCCTAAGTATTTCTGGAATATTTGGTGTTTCTTAAGTAGAATCACATCTTCAAGTAAAGATGCCTTGATTTCTGATTTCCTATTTTGATTCTGATTTCCTGTTCTTGACAAAATATAGTACTATTATCTATAGAGTTGTATTGTGACTAACTCATCACTTTTATAAACTAAATATTTTTTATTTTACTGAAAATAATTGTTTCCCTACAATATGCTGTCATTGCTGTTCCTCTCCCAACCCCTTCAGAATCCTCCCCACCTCTGCAGCCCTCCAGGCTCTGTTTCTATCTCTCACTAGAAAACATATATTGTGTCCCAATTATTTCTTCCTATTGTCTTCTTGCTCTAATACTTCAACATTATAAGAAATAACCATGGAGGGGGACACCTTTGCCTTGTTTCTAATTTTATTGGATGTACTTAGGCTTTTTCCTCATTTAGTGTAATGTTGGCTGTATATTAGTTATATACAGCTTTTATCATGTTCAGTCTTGTACTGTTTCTTCTATTTATATTCACTTAAGGTTTTTGCCACTAAAGACACTAGATTTTGTCATGGACCTCTTTTGCATTTATTGAGATAATTATGATTTACCCATTTGTCCATGTATGAGAAGCATTGCATTTGCTGATTGGTATGTGTTGAATATTTCCTGGATCTCTGGAATGATCATAGTAAGTTATCTTTTTGGTACTTTTTATTAACAGTTTGCAAGTATTTTATTGAGACGCATCTGTGTTTGTTAGGGAGAATGACCCATAATTTGTTATTCTTGTATTCTCATCTAGTTTTAGGACCAGGACAACAGAACTTTTGCTTAAAAACAAACAAGCAAACAACAACAAAACCAACTTGGTAACACCATTTCTTTTCCTGTTTTATGGTCTGGTTTAAGCAGTATTAGTAATTGGGTCTCTAAAGGTCCACAGAAACTCAGAAGTTAATCTGCCTGGGTCTGGCCTCTTTTTGTTGGAATATTCATTAGTTACTGCTTCAATCTTTTTTCTAGCAACAAAAGAGTTTAAATTGTTTTCTTCAGTTTGGTTTAATTTTGTCGGTCATATGCCACTAGGCTTTTGGGATCCTCTGCACACTATCCCTTGGTCATCTTTGTAATTTTCACATCTCTAGCTGTCCCCTTCTTAATTACCTTTCTTCCTGTGGGGAAATGGCAGCACTCATCCTGTTATTCCCCACCCTCTTCATCATGCTCTATTCTTGCTCCTCTACCATCTTACCAACTTTACACACACATACACACACATGCATACACACACACCTGATAGCCTTAGAAATCTACCATACAACTTACCCTTTGAATGAGTTTTCTGCCTGCTTTAACAATTGACTAAGTAGTACCAATACTCCATGACTGGACTTCTTGGCCCTAATCAGTCTCCCTCTGCCCCAAAGCATTTCTGGCTTTACTGTGTAATCTGCATTGCTAACCAGTTCAGCTGCTCACTGTCCACATGCACCTTCACTCCCTTTGTCTTTTACCCACTCTCCTTCTCCTTGTTGCCTCCTCCTTTCCATCTTCACATATTCGAATTCCATCCATCTCTCTATTAATCACGTTACACTTCATAATATGCTCAGTACTTCCTCCACGTTGGAGCCTTCTCTTTGTCCACATTTTGCAATGCACAGTCAGAAGTTGACCAGTGTCCTAATGACATTGGGCTCTTGGTAAATACACAGACCCCAGACCTGAAAATATTTCTTAGACTTGTCAGGATCTGAACAAAATGACAAATTGAAATAAAATAGATGTATATGTTTTATTAGTTAGCCTCCAATTTAAATTGATACATTTAACTTATAGAGAATTAAAGAAGTACAAACATACTCCAAAACAATTTTTATTTTCATTCAAAATAAGAAATGAAGGTAGAATGAAACAATCTATGCATTTTATCAGAATTTCAGACTCATAAAATGAAACAGTAGGTAAAGGTGCTTGCCACCAAGCTTGAACACCCTAGTTTGATCCCTGGGTCCAACACCATAGAAAGAAAGAAAGAAAAATAAAAAAAGCCCTTGCTCTTACAAGTTGTCCCTTGACCTCTCTAAATGTGCAGTGGCATGTGCCTACCCCAATTTGTGAAAAACAAATGCTACACAAATTGATTTGACATCTGTGAATGTGGCCATTAGCCACAGCCATTCTTAGTAGGCGTATACAGTGTATTTACTAGAGGTTTTAAGTTTCCTACTATGCTGGGAGCTCTCTGGCAATTCTTCACCTGCTCCTGGTTCTGATCTTCCATTCATAGAAGTGTGCTTAACTAGATAAGATATGTAAGTTATTATATGATGATGGTAATCTCTGGCTTAACCAAGGCTACAACCTCTGATTTTATTTAATTCTTACTTTATCCAATTAAACAAATTCTTATGTGTAGTTTTCCCTAGAAACTCTCACATACACAAAGTTCAAACTCTTAGACAAATTATATAAGAACCAAATATCCTTGAAGTCATCTATGTTATTATTTAGGAGGGCTTGACTTAAGTATTAAATTTACCTGAGGTCTAATTGCCTATCTTACCAACAAATAAATCAATACTAAGAGTGATGCTTCTTGCCTAAAAACTAAGCTAATATTCTTAAACTTTCTGAGGCTAGAATTTAAAATATATGTCTTTGTGACTATAGTACTAAACAAGCTATGCTATTAGAAAAAATAAAATATTATATTAGTATGTACTTTTTGCTTCCTTTAAAAATTGAAAAGTGACTATGAATATACCCGAGACTATAAAGTTTTTTGGTGTTTGTGTGTATCAGTTCTATAAAATCTATCTTGAAATGTTCGATATACAAACACATAACAAAATATAAGAAAAATGTGGGTGGAAATTATGCAGTTCCCCCTGACCTTGTAATGGCCAACTATATTACTAATTCACATTCAAGATTTTTTATTTCACTGGTAGTTATGTATGAGAGGGAAGGTACAGTTTTAAGGTTTGCTACATTTCTATTTATTACATATTTATTAGAGTGACACATTCATGCTTATATAGCAGATTAGCTGTATTTGTTAAATAATTTTATGTTAAATCTTCACTGTCAGTGTTAAAGATGCATGCCTCCCGTGTCGAGTAGTTAATTACGCGTATATTCTTGAGCTAAATTTGACAAAGAAGGTCTTTGCTAAGAAGGTCGGCAGGGACAACGACTTGCTGCTGAGCCTGACGAGCTGAGGTCCAGATCTAAGACGAGGACTGAAGAAAAAGAGAACAGACCCCTGCTTGTCCTCCTCCTCCATATTGATTGCTCTGTGACATATGTGCATGCAGATGCACACACACAGTTACACACACAAAGGAAGCAAATATAATGCAAGTTCAAAAAATGTTCCTTAAATGTTTTATTATCTCCAGAATATACATTGCTTACATATTAATCAAATAGACTCTGCAACATAGTCAAGTTCTCATAACTGTTATTTATTCAATGTAAATTTTCCGAGTCTGATGTAGCACATTAATTAACTTTTCTTTCAATTTTTCTCTTCTGTAGAAGAAGAATTTAAAATTGCTGTTTTTAATTTGTTCATACTTTTATTTGTAAGTTAGACTCGGAAATTCTAGTACTAAGGTGTTAGCTGAGATAGCTTATCTAAGCAAATGTCATGCTTTGGCCTTGATGAAACTGATGCTTGGCAAAGGCTAGCTTGAAGGCAACAGTTGGCTGGGAAGAATAGTTTCAGCTGGAGGAGTGAAAAATGACTTCAATTTATTATGACCATGTGTGCAACTAAACATGTTTTTAAAATCTGAATGTAGGAAAGCTTGCCTGTGAATTAAAAATAAAACAAAATGAAAACTCTACTATTGAATTTCTTAGGGCACTTTTCTTAAAAATACATTACAAAATTTTCACAAGAAAAAGTATTTGAAAATTTTTTGAATGGATTGAAGATGGTATGAATTTTACTTCAAAATAAATATAAACTTACCTATTTTAAAATGTTTCTTTCAAATTCCTTTATCTATTTACCCCCTTCATGATAAACAGATGTCCAATATTTATTTTATAAGAGTTAAAGTCCCAGATAACCTAAATATTTGGTTCATCTGCTTTGGCATAATAACTTGCAGGCAAGTTAAATGATTGACCAAATTTTTTGTTTGTTTTAGTTGTTTTTTTTTTTTTCCAAAACAATGTTTCTCTATATGGCCCTGGCTGTCCATGAACTCACTTTGTAGACCAGGCTGCAAATTCACAGAGATCTGCCTGCCTCAGCCTCCCGAGTGCTGGGATTAAAGTGTTTACCACAAGGCACAGCTAAGTAATTGGTTTTTCAGAGGGTTGCCTTGATCATTCCCTGGCAGCTAACTAGACACTAAGTACTTCATTATTTCTCCATGTGAACAGATTTGTGGATACTTTCTGAAGCCATCTTAAAACTCAGCTTTTTGTCTGAGAGGACCCAGCTCCAGGGAGACTGTAGTGCCATGCAGACAGAAATAAGACTGTAAACAGGGTGTGTAGACTGTGAAGTCTCTCCTGGTTGATGAAATGTGAATTTAATTATTTTATAACAGCTTAATCAAGTTAATTTCAAAGTTAGCTTGTTCAGCATTAGATCCAATTTTTTCTCTAGCACATTTTAGTTGTAGGCAAGTATGTAGTTACAATCTGTGCCTCCATTTCACATGTTAACCTTACTACAGTGATTTTCCTTACATACTGCTTTGCATGGAATCACAGTCTTTTCTCAAAGGAAGCAGTTCAGTGATAAAGTCACCTCACATCATGCTGTCCCATCGTTTCTGGAACCATAAGTCATATCTAGGGGTGTCTATGTGACTTGACCACTAAGAAGTAAAAGTTGATGTTAAGTTTAAGTTTCGTGATGAAGGAAATAACATTGATTTGAAACTACATTGTCTAAACTTTAAAACGCTGTGAGTTCCTCAGGATATAAGTGACTCAGAAACATCTTTTTCCATAACAGTTGTACATGACTAAGCTACTTCACATTAGATTCTAGCTTATAAAATGAACTGAAGCATTTTGCATCATCTTCATTATTTAAATGTAAAAGAGTATTTTACAGAGTCAGGATAAAAAAATAAATAATTTTTTAAAAAGACTATTTTAAAGTATTATGAGTAAATTTCTATTTATTCTATCATGAATAAATAAGCTATAATTATTGCCATATATGAATTAGAAAAATCAGTGTAAATTACTAATTGTAAATTTGAATTGCCCAGATTAAAAACCTCCAAGTTAACCGAGTCTCTTGATGTCTCTATGGATAAAATGAGAACAGTCCTAGCTCCAGTGCCATATGTCTGAGAGAAGACAGCTGAGTTACTACACACACAGTGCTCCCTGCCTGGGACATGGAAAGTGCTCTGTCACTGTTAAATGCTACTTTTTACAATTTAATAGAAAAAATAAGTTATTTGTGAGGCAGTGCTGCTGCATTTCTTCTAATGTTGCTTCTAAATTATCCTTCTGCAAAGCATAATTTATGATTTTCTGTACAGTTAATTAGATATACTTTGATATATTTACATAAGAAAGGATTTATCTCCACTTTGGAGAGTCTGCTCTAACCCCAGTAGTATGCTGATGCATCAGTTTCTAAATATAGAAGGAAACAATTGGCTACACTGTGTTTGACTACAGAAAGATGAGTGACCTTAAGTGATATAAGGAAGTGATATAAGAAAGACTTTAACTGATGAATTATATAAGATAAAAAAAATGTCAATTGGTAAGCAGAGGCAGGCAGATCTCTGTACATTCAAGGCTAGCCTGGTCTACAAAGTGAATTCCAGGAAACAAGGATGTTACACAGAGAAACCCTGTCTAGAAAACAAAACAAAACAAAAATGTCACAAAGACATTAAATTGGAATTGCTTATAACTTTTGTGTAAACTTTTTAGATTTTGGGATGGCATAACCAAAGCATCTACCAAAAAGATGACCCAAATTAAATTTTGTTCACACTCGGTCTGGTGAGAATAGGTCTCCTGTAATGGAACTCCTAATAGCCCTGAAGCCAGACCCCTCATATGCCACACACCTGGAACAATGAGACAAGTTAATGCAGAGAGCGAGCTATTATTAGCAGCAACAGAGGTCCAAGCCCTTGGCACAACCTTTGTCTTTGAAAGGGAGAAGGTGAGTGCTACACCTTGACTATTTTTCTTTGGGCAAGATCTTATGTGAGTCATGTATGCTACAATATTTCTGTCTAAATTAGTTTTTAAAATCAAGCCACTCCTTATTTTTCCATAGTGCAAGCCTAATAGCAATTTAGCTTTTATGAACTTTGAGAATATGTTCTTGCAAAGCTTGTCAACACAATGCTTATGTTATTTGAAGGTCATTTATTGTTGGTTTTCTTGCCTTTATTTTAATAAAAGCAGCTTAAGGCTATTGTACTAGAAAATAATTGGGTATTACTCTTCAGAATTCTAAGTGTTTATGTTAGAATGTGCAATTCACTGAAATAGGTTGAAATGGCATGTGTCGGATTATGGCATTTATACAAAGTTCCTGCCTTTGGCTTTGCCTTCCATTAATTGGTTCACAAAGTACATTCAGAGAAATTGCCTTTCCAAAATGTTAGAGATCTGTGGGATTCTATTTTCAGGTAAATCTAGCTGTTATCTCCTTTTTTTCCAGAGACAGTGTTGTGGTGTTTCCTAATGCCAAATCTATTCTCCAGGATATTATCCTGCTAGTCTAATCCCAGATAGTAAATGGACAGCTGCTGCTTAGCAAGGGCTGAGCTTTCTAGACCTAGTAAGACCAACTGTTGCTTGACAGCATCACAGGCAGCTGGCTCTGTGCCCTACTGGGTACTGAGATGCACTGCTTGAATCCCTACCAGGCATAACTAAATTTGTAACATTATCTGGGTTCACACTGATCATATGAACATTAAATTGGAAACATTTTTTTGTCAGGTTAAGAATAGTCTTCTTTCTCTCAGGCTCCAGGCCAAGATGTCATTGCTTGTCTATTGATTAAGAGGTCTAAATTAGGTTGGTCCCACACAGGCTCCCTAGCTGTTGGTCCAGAGTCTATGAGCTCCCTTGAGCTCAGATTAGCTAGCTGTCTCTGTGGATCCCCATCATGACCTTGACCCCCTCATGCCTACAATCTCCCTCCTTTTCTTTGACAGAACTCTGTAGGTGCTGGGCTGTGGCCCTCTGCAGCTGTGTGACACTTGTGTAGCTTGGTCTGTTTGTGGTGCTCCTAGCAGTGGGATCTGGACCCATCCTTGGCACTTGGACTGGCTTCTGGAAACGTATTCCCCATGCTGGGTTGCCTCAGCCAGGCTTGATGCAGGGGTGGGGAGCTTGATCCTACCTCAGTTTGATATGCCATGCTTTGTTGACTCCCACGGGAGCCCTGTTCTTTTCTGAATGAAGATGCAGAAGGAATGAATGGGAGGGGGTGTGGCTGGGAGGTGAAGAGAAGGAGCAGAGGAGAGGAAGAAGGGGAAACTGGTCTGTATATAAAATAAATAAGAGAATTTAATAATAAAAAAGACCTGTAAATTAGCTGGTACTCAGGAATTGAGCTGGGGACTAGGGAGATGGCTTAGTGGGCAAAATGTCTGCTGCACAAACTGGAGATATCCAAGTTTGGATCCAAAGCACCCGCATAAATGTTAGTCATGGTGTTGTACTGTGATTCCAGAATAGTGCTCAGAGAGAGAGCAATAGTGGGCCTTACTGGCCAATCAGTCTAGCTAGAGAGGACCTCCAGGGATGGCTGTGGTGAGAGGCCTGTGTTAGCACATAACGTGACTCCTCACCTCTACAGGCACATGCACATGTATACACACGCACACACAAACATACAAATATACCGCCATACCTACATGCACACACAGTAACAAACTGAACTCAGAAGAACAATGATGCATTTATCTCGTTAAGAAAAATAAGAAAATCATGAAAAAATATGTAGTTGGAGTGGGAGAAATTTGTAAGGAACTTACTGTTACAGATTTGTTACAGTCATTTTTAATAAGTTCATAGCAGCAGGGTTTTTTGGTTAAATTTGACTTTCCTTCTACTTGCTAATATTCTGATTCTTGGTGGCAGTAGGAAATTATTGTGGTTCAAATAACTAAAAACTTATGGTCAGAAAAGGTAACTTTTATTTCCTTAGTTTTTTGATTTCTTCAATGAGATATAGTGTGTACTAAATGAAAACAAAATTTTATGTTTGAAAAAGAAAGTGTCATTATATTGTATAGAAAAGCTAAATTGTTTTGTTTTGTTTATAAAATAAAGTCTGTTTTTTAATCCGTGTATCCTCTTGCTCCCCCTCCCTTCCTCCTTCCAATCCCTCCCAGGTCAGCTTTCAGCCTCCCCATCCCCCCACCCCCTCCCCCCAAAATGGCCAGAAGTCACAAGGTGGGTCAGCTCAGCATGGCACATCCACTCCAGGCAGGTCCAATTTTCTCATCCTAATAATAGAAGGATATTAGAATAATAGAATAGACTTAGTTAGGTATTTTTTGAAAGGAATGGGCTCTATGGTGCCAGTCCATGCACAGAAAGACAGTCTGATCCCACCCCTCAAGGCTCTACATACTGCCCATGCAAATCAACAGTTGCCTACACTTGGAGGGCTAGTTCCTTTTCCTGATGGTTCATCAGTGGCTATTCTTGGTTATTTAGCTTTCCAGAGCTCTAGCCAACTATCACTGTGGAAATTTTCCTCATAATCCCTATCCCCGTGCTCATTGACTCTCCTCCCCCACTCTCACCTGCATCAGGAACTCAGACCAGTGGACAGCCATGAATCTCTGCCTTGTTGGATGCAGGTTCTGTGATGAAACTTAGGGTGGTTACTCATTTGATTATGGGAGAAGTTGTGTTTAAGCAACAGCTTTACTATTGGTTGGAGACCTATCCAAGGACATCCTGTGAGTTCTTGGAGGATTCCCTAGCACCCAGTCTTTTTCCAATCCCACAGTGGTTTCCTCTATCAAGATCTCCATCTCTTTTTTTCCTCCCTCTTTGTTGCTCCTCTCACTCAACCTTCTCCTTCTCTCATGAATGTTAAGTCTCAGAAACTTTCTCCTACTAACCTATTAATGCATGGCCATGTGCTACCTCAGTAAATAGGTCATGTCAATGATTTCAGAAACATTGCGGAATCTTGTAACTGATATTCACTGTAGAAAGATCCCCAGGCTGGTCCTTTTATCTTCTATTATTAAACTGTACAAAGGTCATTAATAATATGTCAGTTTTTTTTCAAGATCTTGCTCTACTGGTTAAATATATCCATATATATATTGTTTCTGGTGCCTTGGGGTCAAGCTGTGGCTTGTAGCCCAGGCTGTCTTTGCAGTTCTCCTTCTCTTGCTGCCTCATTTTCCAAATGAAGGTTTGCACCACCGTGCCTGGTTTTCTCATTTCTCATTTTAAAAATTACAGTGTTTTACTATTCCCATTGTGCAGGCTTTGTGGTATAATTTGATGTTCTCTTATTTTACAACCTTAGTAATAAAGCTTTATTTCAGACTTTTTTCCCATGTCTCTTAGAAAACTCAGTATTATTCATTACGTTCCTCTAAATTTTTCAAGGGTCTTGAGTCATCACAATGGCCTCTGACTTTTCTCGCATCTTACTTCATCCTGACTCAGGTCTCTGCTCTGATCACACTCTAATATATAAAATAGACCTTTCTTATGGATGCGCCATTCACACACTTACATGGGCATCAGTGTGGTCAGTAATACAAATGCACACATAATCCTACATACTGAAAAAGACACAAAAACACAACTTAAAAGTGAATATTCAGTATATCCTCACTTTTAATTTCTAAAGGCTTCCCTGCCATTCATTTCACTACATAGAATTCAGTCCTATGTAGGTAGCAGCTCACTTTCTTATTCATTAATTCTATTTACTTTCACATTGCTTCAGATTATAATAATAATTACAATGTCTTCCTTCCCTTTTCTTCCTCCAAATCCTCTGATATCTTTCACGATCTCTTTCAGTTAATACCCTCTTTTTCCATTAGTTGTTATTGCATGCATATACATAGATATTTCTAAATATTACTTGTTCAAACTGTATAATGTTACTTGAATGCACTTGGTATTAGGTAACCAATCATCGGTGTGCTCTTCTTTGGGAAAGACTTTCTGTCCTGGTTTCAGCAGTCCTTAGTTGTCTGTGTACTTTGTGTGGGGTTGAAGCCTCTTGGGCTCCCCCATCCACTTGGGCATGGCTGTTGTAGCTTCGGACATTTCTAGGAGACACAATCTCACAGCAACTTCCCTGATTCTGTGGCTCTTAGAATTATTCTACACCTTCTTCTGTAATGTTCCCTGAGCCTTTGGATGAAAGACTGGCTTATTGATATATCTATTGGGACTAGGATTCACAACTCTGAATTTTGATTGTCTGTGATTTTCTGTAATGACCACCATCTGCTGCAAAGTTTCCTTGATGAGGGGCATAGACTACTTATACAGCATCCCATTCAGGGCTGACTGTTCCAAGTTTTCTCCCTCTCCATAATGTCTGGCTGTGGGTTTTTACCTTTGTTCACATCTGTGCAGAAAGAGGCTTCTCTGACGATGGTCTATGAGTATAGCAGAATATTATTAGGAGTCATCTTATTCCTACATTTATTTGTTTTTCTTTTCTTTTTTTTTCTTCCTTCTTTATTTTGTATTTATCAAAAAAAACACAGTAAAAAGAATTTAAAATGTGGAAGAGTTAACAATAACTATACAGAGGATAAGAATGATAGGCATGGCTTATCAAGGGAAGAAATACAAATAAGATTGCTACACCTATATTTTCTTATAGTATTATTTGGTCTTGCCCTAGATCCTTAGGCTAACTAATCTCAGGTCCCAAGTGACTCAAGCAATGTTGATATGAGTTCCATCTTCTGGAGTGGGCCTTAAGATTTATCATTGGTTGATTACTCCCACAAGCTTTGGGCTACCATTTCCCTAGCATGTTTGCAGGCAGAACACCATTGTAGATAAAGATTTTGTGGCTGACTTGGTGTTTACATTTCTCTTTTGAGAGCATACAGAGTACATTCTTGTACCAGAGACACTAGAATATACAAGGAAAAGTTCTATGTAGGTAGCAGCTCAGTATCTTTATATTTAATGAGTTGAGTAAGTTTTGTCTTCAACAATGGGGCCTTGCTCTCAGTATATAGAGTGCAACATGCAGTCCTGGTAAAAGCCTGGGTTGTTCAAGGGTGGGGCCCTTTGGCCAACAACTCAAATAGATAAAGCCAAACATAGTCCTGGAAGCTTTGTTTGGTAACAAGACATGACCATTTGTGAATACCCCACCTTTGCCCACAGATAGGTAATCCACAAGTAAGTTTGTTGGGAGGCCTTGCTGGCTTGTCAGAGGTTACATTTTATCATGGGTGGCAGTTTTCCCCTAGCTCAGCAACCTGGAAGATTCCCCCCAAGCCCTCAGTGAAAGCTTCTGCTCTCTACCCAGCTTTATCTGGAGGATGTCTCTAGGCTCAGAATGCCTTGACACCGTTTCTTGAAAATGTTCTTCCCCTGATGCCACACATGGTAATTAGGCAAAGGTTCTAGCCATTTTGATCAGGCTTTGCTTCCACTAAACTATCTATATGATAGGAGCATGCCACTTAATTAGGGTTTGTCTCCAGGGTCCCAATCCTATATATTCCTTATACTCTGGAATAAAGTTGAGCTGACTTACTGAAGTGTGTCTCCTGAAAGGCTGTCTGCATCATAGCCATTGTCATCTGAACCCTGTTCCCCAATTCTGCTCTCTCCACCCTCAAGGACCAGTGCAGCCAACAATCCAGGGGAAGAAGCAGAGCCACAACAACTAACCTCAGAGGGTAGAGATAAAGGGAAGCACCAGAGAGAACAATGAGATCTTACTAGGAAAGGGAAATAGAATAGACATTGATGATGGATATGGGGAAGTCTGGAGTGGAAGGATCAAAGAGGGATGGGAAGGAGGATGGAGATAGCAGTAGGAAATGTGGAGAGAGGCAGCCAAAATAGCGGGGAGAAGACTACCCTTAACTGTGAGTATAAAGATAAATGTTTTACATTGTTGTTGGGATTATGATGTAGTGATTGTAGCCTTTCTTCCAACATCTGTGACTTCAGGAGTACTGGATAGCCAGCTACCCAAGTCCCCAGAACCAGGCGTGGTTTTCCCTCCTGAGTGGGTCTGAGTCCAACTGATGAACTGTTGGATACTGCCACTAGTGTACCCTTAGGATCCTGACGTCCCACTGGGCCCTGATGTGATTGATGGGCATCATAGCTGGGTAGAACAGTTGGTTGCCTCCCTTCTTTGGGAGCTTACATATTGCTTTCTGATACCATCAAAGCCAGTTCTCAGGGAGGGGGCTTTCAGGTCAGTTCCTGTTGCTTTTCCACTAGCTTCCCTGTGCACCCGAATCTACTGTTCATTTAACTACTGTCTGCTGCCCCATCGTTAGGCTGCAGCCAGGCAGGATTTCTGGTTCTGCCCGCATTAACTCTGCCACTGACATTATTAACTAAGTCTTTATCATTATATTTACAGTAGAGACTCTGGAGTCAGATATTAATGTGAAACCTTTCAGCTTAGAGAGGCCAAGACACAGCCAGTTGACCATTCTTTTTAGCCTGAGACCCACCAAGAGATCTTCTCTCTAGTCATTCCAAATCAAAACCTTCAAGTCCCTCCTGACCTTTCTTGTGCATCTCTGTCTCCCTGGCTCCTCCAAACTCTCTACAGCTAACTCTTGTCAACTAGCTGCTGGCTCTGCTCCCCCCACCCCCTATCCAAGTTTGTTTTTATTGACACTGTGCAATTAGATATCCTGCAACAAGTTCCTGCTCAGGGGTGTCTGGGCCCTGTTTCTCAAGTGCATGGTGTCTTCAACAATAGGGACTTGCCTTCCTTGGGGAGTAGCCAAAGTCAACAGTCATGGACTGTTTTTTGTTTGTTTGTTTGTTTGTTTGTTTTGTTTTGTTTTGTTTGAGTCTCTTGGACATCACTGACCAACAATTCAAAAAACAACTTCTCATGCTTGGTGATGCTGTGTCTGCTAGGTAGACTTTGGCCCTGGGAGGGAGCACTGTCAGCCCATATGAGCTGTGTATAAATATACTTATGTAGCTATAATGAACTTTCTTCCTTTCTGCTTTATTCCCTATCACCTACTAAATTCATTTCAAGTTCAAATTTTGGGAGATGTTGTTGTCTTCTGTTGTTCTTTGCCCTATACTATGCTGCAAGTTTCATTTTCTATCACAAACACTAATTTATCAAGATAATTTCCTAATCCTAGATCAGTTTCTTTTAAAAAAAAAAAACAAAAAACAAAAAGCAACCTATACATGTGATTGTAGGCTATCTCAACTCTTTTTGGAAGAAGGAAAAGTAGAACAAGGTAAATAGAAACATAGAATAAAACCAATCAACCTCCACCATGGGAAGACTTCTGTGGGAAGAAAAGCCAGCTCAGAACTTCCCTGAATATGTTAGCACTGCCCTGAACTCTGCCTCCAAGTGACACTGACTGCATTTGAAAATACAGGAACATTTTCTTCTCAGGAACTAGCAATACCAAGAACAGAATCTTTTCAACTCAGATATGAAGTTACTTGGGCAAGGGGCATTGTGTTTTCAGGAAAAGAACTGCACCTCCATTTTCCAATTGGAATACAATTATAGTCCAAAGATACTCTGTTCCTGAAGGTTACTGATTAAATTCAAAATTTAAAATGGTTACTTATGGCTCTAATAGGCATTTCTTCTGTGTGGGGACTTATTCATTTTTTTATTCTCTGCATCGTAGCTTTATATATTTGCTATGATATATTCAGACTTTTAAAATTATCTCATTATTTAGGCAATTTATTATTATCACAGGATTTATTATAAAATGAAATCATTGCTACACAGCTATTGACCTATTTCACCTCTAACCTTTGCAGCTTCCTTGGATCAATCATCACCATATATGTGTTATTAGCTAAATCCTGTTACCTACTATTTCTTGAACTTGGGGTAAAAGTTAGTGTTTATTTGTCTTATTTTGTTTTTTAGACCTTTAAAAACAAATGGGCTATGGAAAATAGTTATAGTAGCAGATAGAAAGTCCAAGACTCAAAGTCATATGTTTAACAAACTACAAATCTTTTTATTTAAAAAGAAGATATAGTTATAAATAAAAATACTAAAGTCAGTTGGACAAAGATCAAGCTTAAGGGTTTTTAAATATATATATGTATTTAAATCAGGCATTCAGTGAGTTGTTACTAAAATACTATATAATAGACCTGGGAGTAAAGGGTTTCTGCAAAGATGAGTTTCATGTGTGTTTAGGGTTTCAAAGGGTTGGTTGTGTGAAGGTGGTGTATACCTTCAGGAAATACAGTAAGTCAGTCCTGCAGACTGGCCTTTCAGGGGAGCTATAGCGAGGGTTTTCTAGATAGATCAGAAGGAATTGTTTATCTCCTGCTGACTTCCTTCTTGGAATCTGATGATGTCCAGATGTCCATTCTGTATTTACCATAGGTCTGCTCTGTAAACTGAATATACTTCTTTCTGTTATTCTACTCCTATTAGAGCAGAGGAAGTACGGTCCCCTCCTTCCCCACTCCCCCAATGGCTAATGATCAAGCCTAATTTGCTTCTCAGCCTTTATTTCTTAAAGCAAATCAATCCCTAGCTGATTAAAATGTCTTAGTGAATATCAGTCTTGGCCCTGATGCTGCAGCAGGACTCTCTCTCCTAATCAAAGCTACAGAGAAAGAATGATTCATGCTACATAGGACTGTTCTGAAGGCCTGTTGCCAATGAAGGACAATGGAGCCTAAATTCGAAGCCTAGTACCTGGGTCATAGATGGACAGATTGATTCCCTAAATGTAAAACTGCTGACAGCCAAAGCAATTCACTCAAAGCCCTTGCCAGTCTCCCTTGGGTTCCAGGACATAATGTGAAGATGGTTTAAACCATCAAGTTTAAGCACTTTTGGAGAATTCAAAACCATGTTTACTATCTAAAAGCCTTTATATTTCTTTGCTAGTGTGATGGAAATAAATTTCGTATAAGCCTCATAGTTTAGATATTCATCTGATTCCATCTGTTGGACTATGTGCTGACAGGAAATGGTTCCTGAATAATACAGTTAACACATGATGTACTCCCCAGTGCACACCACACACACACACACACACACACACACACACACACTCACATACACACAGACATAATGTGCTCACAGTGCCCACCTCCTTGAGTTAGCTCAATAAATTTGAATTGCTCATTAGAGTTCCAGTGCCTCATTTATGCCTATATTTGAGCAGCATAAATGACTAGGGATCAGATGGAAGATGGGGGAGGACACACGGAGATTTCACATAATTCCTGTTGCCAGAGAAACCATTTTCTTGCCGTCTGGGCATGCACTGAGCAGCTCAGATCATCAACTGGAGGCTCAATGCAGCCCTTGCTGTGACTTTGGAAAAGAAAACAAACAGAAGGGAGAAAATGCTTACAAAAAAAAGCAGATTGGACTATTAAAATGTTCTTTTAATTAGAATGGTTTTATAAACCTGCCTTTGAAATGCCTTGTCTTCTAAGACTGCCCATGTACATGACTGTATGTGTTCCACACTTGATATTCATTTTTATATTTCCTTTCCTATTTTGGTTAGACCTTGTTTTCATATGTGTTTGTATTGATATATTGTGTACATATTTCTATATATGCATATATTGCATATTTATGCAAGAGTGTTTACCTTTTTTTTTCCTTTTCTGTTCTCTACCCCAAAATGCATCATATACCTCTGCTCTATTAACACCCAGGAAACATTTTTAAGGAAAAAAACAATGAAAGGAGAATGTGACTATAAGAGAATTTCTTCACCAAATAGCATCAAAATGACAGAAAATAAAAAAGCACAAGGAGAGAACAAACTGTGAATTCTAGTTATTTATTTAGAACTTGTTCTTTCTTGATGGAAGTTGGTTTCTAAGTATGAACATTAGAACATCAGCTAAGGTTGGCCGAAGCTCCAAATGCACAACTAACACCAGCTGTACTTTCTTCACATCTTCAGTAAGCAACATTTCATCTGTGCAGATTGAATATATTGTTGTTAATCCCAAGGTTTTCCAAAGAAATCAGGCACTGGTAGTAACCAAGAAGTGTATCTGTATGTATGTGTTTAACGGTTTCCAAAACAGCTAAGACATATTTTTGAAGATTTCTATTCCTAAAAATTTTACCTACATTACAAGGTTGTTTTTTTTTTTAATTTCTTTTGGGGGGGATGTTTAAAAATTAATTTTGTGCTTTTGGAAGAGAATGAAAATTACCTTATAGCTCCAAAGAGATTCGCCTGGCACAAGTGTCTATGAATGAGTCTCACAATGAATTTCGTCTTGTGAAATACATGACTCTCCATCCTGTGGGCTGTGCCTCCAGTTGAACATAATTTTTATAAATTTTCACATGCCATTATTCCGCATTTGTCTCCACACCATAGGTCCCAACAAAGATAGAAAATGTAAGCAACTCCTGATGGTTTTTGTTGTTATTATTTTGGGGTTTTTGTTTTTGTTTGTTGTTTTGTTTTGTCTTTGAATTTTTATTGCATAAGTCTGGCACCAATGCAGAGCCTGATACACAACAATTACCCTCACTGTGCCTCTTGTAAGTGATACAGCACATGAATGAAGCAGCATGCCGGCCCAGAGGAATAAATATTCTGCCCAAGGTAACATTATAAATTGAGAGTGAGAGAAAACAAAATTCCAGGTTCCAAATTACCTGTCAGTTTTAGTAATCACTGGATACATTTCATGTTTACAGAACAAGATCACAAGTTTTCAAATAGTCTCACATTTCAAAGCACATGAAAACCTTTAGAGAAAACACTATTGTGAAAATGGTTTTTGTTTTCTTTCAGCTCCTTTGATTGCAGCCTACTTCTTGTCTCTGACTGCAGACCTCACTTTAGATTGTTGCAGTGCTGAGCTCTCCTTCTACCAGCACAATCCTTACAGGCTAATTTCACCTGCCCTGGGGATATGGCCTAATTTCCATTCCTTTTTAATGACCCATCTTCTTTCATCCAACACAGGTTGGAAACATGTGATAGATCATTAACACATTCAGAGGAATTTTATCAGTTGTTTTCTTTTAATTTGTCTTTGAAAAGATAGGAGATTAAAAGCCATGGGCTGGAGAGATGGCTCAGAGGTTAAGAGCACTGACTGTTTTTCCAGAGGTCCTGAGTTCAATTCCCAGTAACCACATGGTGGCTCACAACCATCTATAATACATCTGGTACCCTCTTCTGCATACTGTATACATAATCAATAAATAAATCTTAAAAAATTAAAACCATGTAAATTTATGTGACTTAAGATTCCTGCTTTCCTTTCATTTTATCTACCTTCAACTTCACAGCTGAAGTTTTAAGATCTCCATCTCAGCCCCACATAGCTGGCCTTGTCAGTATTATCTCAAGATCTGAGCATTACCAGCAGAAACAAATCTACTCTGCTTTGCAAACTAATTCTTCCCAAGGTCTCAATTACAAGCTGAGTGGTGGTAAGGACAGCTGGTGCAGAGGTGAGCTTAGATGGTGAGAAGGAAAGGATTACAACCTTGGCTCCCACTGGAAATCATGGTCTCCTTGGGTTAGACCCTTTCATTAAAAATGCAATTGGCAGCCTGTCTATTACAAGCTATTTGTTATACAATCTATATAAATAGCTCGCATCATGTTAAAGACAAGTCTAAATTTGTTTGAAAATAGTTCCTGGAGACACCCTGCTGTGCTTCCTTAGCAAGCGCCAAGCTGACATCCAGTGGGGGGGCAGGTACAAGAGCAAACCTTATCTAGTCTTTCCAGCAGCCATCAACTGTAAACTTCTCCCACAATTTAGATGATTCACCGCCACTGGGAACATGCCTCACAGATAGTCACACATGCTAATGGGCCCTTTAGTCAGACTTCATACCATTAAAGTCTTGTATATTTTAACTCCTCTTCAGGAGCTCCTACTTAGATGTTTTGGTTGACATTTTCCCTATTTTTATTTCTTCTGAATTGATCTCTGGTGCACCTTTAAGAAGATTTTAAAACTCAAACACCCAGTGGTCTATTTCTTCTAAAAATTAGTGTCATAGAAAGTTTAGGACTCCTTCGATTTTGGTTCTTATATTTCTATTAAAATGAAAGTCAAAAGTACAGTAGAGTGGTTTGTGGAAAGTTGTGTGTGTACAACAATGTGTGTAAACTGATGTGTGTGGTTCACATGCTGCTGCTCTCTGTAGTTCTAGGTAACTCAGAATGGTGTTCAGATATGAAAAACCATCCCCTTAAATGCCAGCCTCTCTGACCAGGATATTCCAAAGCCCAGTGTCCAGCAGAGCACTTGGGAAGGAAGTCAAGGGAGGAGTGGGAAATGCCGCCCGCAGGTGAAGCCTTTTTAGTTTGTTCTTGAGGGGAAACTTCTCATCAGCACATTTCCAACAGTCCTATGGGAAACCTTACTTTAGAGGAAGAAGATGAATGGATACAAGTAAAATAATCTAGAAACTACATGGACACAACCAAGTTATTAGGCAGAAGCAGAGTTTAGAGATGGTCTTTCCTAACCATTCCTGTCAGCCTCTATTCCACAGAGAAAGAGCTAACCATCCTAAAAACCACCCTGTGTGGATAACAGCACCTCATCCTCTCTGCAGGCTGCCTCCTTGCTTACATTCCTAATATCATGTTATTACTGTGAGACACACTCTTTGAGAACTATCATTTCTCACACCTCTTCCACCCTGGGCTTCAGTAGGGCCTCTCCCTGATTACCCCCTTCACTGTACACTGCCCACAACACTCAATTACTGTTTACATGGTTGAGTGTCACTGAATTGTATACATAAATTTCAAAGAAATTAAAGTTTGTCTTATGGATTTTCTGTAAACATCATTATCCAATCATCCTTTGCACACTACAAGTCCAACTATTACTATGTGTACTGTCTCTGTATGTTAGATCACATCAATAGTTTATATGTAGGCTTTCTATTGTTAAATTCATCTTAACATGAAATCTTACCTGTCAAAATTTACCTGCTAAACTTTTATTTAAAATTGTGAAATAAGTGCTTTTTAGATGATATAAGTGTTATTATTAACTCAGACTTATAGTCAGATTCCTTCAAAATAATATCAGTTTCATACAACATAGATGGAAGTCTGATAATATCTACAGCAAGATTACCTGTGGACTCACAGATTGCATGACCATTGAACTTAGCTATTGTCCCTTTTAACTTTAAAAAGTTGTTTGTCATTGGGTCAACTGGAACTTAATTGTTACATCAATAGCATATTGTATAATTCAAAAGCATTTCCCTCTATTGACCAAGTTTTTTAACTTCCATCTCCCATCAATCACTATGGCTAATCAATGAAATGTAAATCCTTTTGCAATGCCCATCTTTGAGAGTGAGCTTGGCTGTAGTATATCTAACAATGGGCAGGTAAAACTCATGAGTCACTGAAATTAAACTTGCTTTCTCTCTGGAATATCGTAATTCAATTTAAAAAAGAAAGGTGTATCATAGCTTAATTTGATATTGTGTTTACTTGTGCCAAGATGTGGAAACCTTTACCATATTTTTTGCAAATTGGAATTTGAAGGGGCAGCTAAAGGCTTTGGATAATTTCCTATTTTCCCTTGGTTTTATCTTATTCCTTTCTTTTTTCTTTCTTCTTCTTTTAGTATGCTCCCTAAGTTTGTCTCTTCATTTTTTTCTTTCTTTCTGTATATAATATATGTGATCCTACCACCTACATGGTCTAAATAATGTGCTATGTATTTAGTGTGTAGTTATACATCCTCATTTACAGAAATAACCATTCTGTTAGCAATGAATGTTTAGCTTGAGGCCACTCGTAAAAACATCCTTTCTCTGTTGGACTCACTCTGTTGGATATGTTAAAAAAAACTTCAAGTCCTTGTTTGAAGGTCTGATGACTACTAGTCTTGTAATCTAAAAAAGAACCATGGAAATACTGTGTGGATGTAAGACTGACATAGAGAAAACCTGCGCTTCACAGTCAATACAGGGAAGTGATGAGTGAACAGAGTGTTTAATCTGTGGTCCAGGACATTAGCACTGAGGCAAAAAATCAATACAGCAGGTTTATGTGCAAATGCCAGGAGGAACCAAGCTGGGATGATAACAGTAGAGCCAAAAGCAGCTCTGCAGATGAAGAATCCGGGGAATCTGCTGAGGCACAAACACATAATTCTCCTGGATGACAAGCCAGCTTTTTCAGACCTGTTCTTAGCATACCAGCAGACAGACTCAGGAAAGGCTGAGATAGGAAATGCAATTTGTCCTGTGTGCTGTAGCTTGTTTTGAAGAACATATCTTTGGAAAACAAATGTGAGCTAACATGAGGACTACAGACAGGAAAATTTTAAGGTTCTAGTTGGAAACACAGCCCAGTTGGCTGATCAATAGCAAAGAGACCTGAGATCTAACCCTCTGTAGAGTGGGTCTCTGTAATTGCTGCATGATAAATAGTAGTTTCTATTTCTTTTGTGTAATTTGTTTGTTTTTAATGATAAAGAGAATTCTAGCAATTTTGCAGAGTGCAGAGAGACAAAAAGACAATTAGATACCAGAATGTAAGGTAGGTGTGTGTGTGTGTGTGTGTGTGTGTGTGTGTGTGTGTGTGTGTGTAGGGGTGTGCTGCAGGAGGGAAAGCTTGCCATGTTATGAGGTTCCTCTCTAGAGGCTCTAGTGTTAAGATTGAGGCCATATTCTAAAGCCATTGAGGAACTTTTTAGGCACTTTAAATGATAGCCTTTAGAGTTAAAATTTTTAGCAGTAGAGATTGTGGACTGAAAGAGGGAAGGAAGGTTAATAGTTTTTGTAAAAGACTTAACTGTAGTTGCATTCTTGGAGATAGAAAGGAGGAGGAAAATTGGTGATGTATCAATGAGTTTGCCCCAGGAATCTCATGGCAAGAAGAATATCAGGAACATTAAAAAAGCAAAACCCATGCATCCTAAAGTGCTTTAAAAGACTGGGTGTTAGAGAGTAATTTTGGAATCATTGGTTACGAGCTCTGTTAACTGCTGCTTATGACTTAAAGTTTAGTCACCCATGAAGTGGACAGGTAATCACAGTTGTTGATGTAAGGACAAGGTACAATATACAGAGATAGTTTACCACCCAAGAGGCACTGGCACGGAAGTTATTACTGGTATTATTAAAGACTTGCTGAACAAAATACAAAGAACTTGCAGTTAGAGACACTTCATTAACCCTCCTTTCCTAAATGTATTTTCTCATTAAGTCCTGATGGGCACCGTGATATCATATCTAGGCTGAAAAACACTAATATGTATAAGCCATGTAAAGGAATGTCAGGCATACAACAAAAAATGTGGGTTCATTAATGTAAGTAACAATATAAAGTCTCATTATTTATTGATTGTTTTACTCTGTATTGTTAAGAAGTCAGAAAGGCTTGTCTTCTCTACTTGAAAAACTCATGGCTTAAAAAATAGAGGGAATTCTATTGGCAGCCTTGGCTTATGGTAAAGCTTTTCTCTCAGTGACTAAGCCTTTCAGTGTCTATGGAGCAGAATGTTTTTACAATGAGCGTTTTCTGTCTGAGTTATAGCAGTGATTTTCAGTCATTGCAAAGTAAGCCATGTGTGCATGTGAGTGTGTGTGTGTGTGTGTGTGTGTGTGTGTGTGTGTGTGTGTAACTGAAGATAGCATTTACAATTATTAAATAAGGACTAATTTATCAACCTGAACCATGCCCCTCTCCATGAATGAAGTCAGCAATAATAATTTAACTCTTTCAAAGTCTATTTGATATGTTCAAATATGTTCATATCATATGTTGAAATATGTTCAAAGTTCAAGATATGACAATATTTTTGCTGTATCTTGGTAAATCTTGAGTAATATATAGCCAAAAATTAATCCTTTATTTTTTTTTCCTTTGGAAAATTCATCTTTACAATAATGTCTTTATTTATTCTTTAAAATTTTCTTTTTTTGTTTTTTTATATTTTTTATTATGAATAAAGTCTCGTTTTTATCTATGTATCCCCTTGTTCAAAGTCCCTCCTCCTCCCACACTTCTCAATCACTCTCTTCTCCCCATCTCCTTATCTCCTCTCCAGCAAGAGCAGAAGGTCCAAAGGTCCCAAGGTGTCTTAGTTCAGCATCCACTCCAGGCAAATCTGCTTTCCTCATCCCAACATCAAGACTGGGTCAGATGTTCCTCTGGAGGAAATAGGCTCCAAGGTCCTAGTCCAAGGTGCTTCAGTTCCCAAGCTGTTCAGTGGTTGTGGTTTGCAGGTTGGGTATGCTTTGCTTTTTGTATAAATTCCACTAATGAGTGAGTACATCCCTTGCTTATCTCTCTGAATTTGTGCTACCTCGGTCAGAAGGATATTCTCCAAATCCATCCATTTGCCTGCAAATATTAGGATATCATTTTTTCTTACTGCTGAGTAGTACTCCATTGTGTAGATGTACAAATTTTGTTAATCCATTCTTCAGATGAAGGGCATCTAAGTTGTTTCCAGGTTATTGCTATTATGAGTAATGCTGCTATAAACATAGTTGACCTAATGTATTTGGAGTGTGAATGTTCATCTTTAGGGTATATGCCCAATAGAGGTATTGCAAGATCCTTGGGGAAACTGATTCCTGGTTTTCTGAGAAACTGCCATATTGCTTTCCAGAATGGCTGAACAAGCTGACAAACCCCCAACAATGGTAAAGTGTTTCCTTTGCTCCACAACCTCTCAAGCATAGGCTGTCCTCTGTGTCTTTTACCTTAGGCAATCTGACAGGTGTAAGGTGGTATCTCAAAGTTGTTTTGATTTGCATTTCTCTGATGGGTGAAGATGTTGAGCACTTTTTCATGTGCCTTTCAGCCATTTGTAATTTTTCTGCTGAGAATTAGCTTTTCAGTTCTGAACCCCATTTTTCATTAGGTTATTAAGGGTTTTGGGCCCTAGTTTCTTATCTATATATTTTAGAGATCAATCCTCTGTCACTTGTAGAGTTGGTGAAAATCTTTTCCCATTCTGTAGGCTGTCATTTTGTCTTATTAACTGTGTCTTTGGCTTTACAGAAGCTTTTCATTTTCAGGAGGTCCCACTTATTGAATGTTGTTCTTAGTGTCTGTGCTACTGGTGTTATATTTAGGAAGTGGTCACCTGTGCCAATGCATTGGAGGGTATTTCCCACTTTCTTTTCTATCAAGTTCAGTGTGGCTGGGTTTATGTTGAGGTCTTTGATCCACTTGGATTTGAGTTTTGTGCAGGGTGATAGGCTTGGATCTATTTGCAGTTTTCTATACACCTCCATACAGCTATGCCAACACCATTTGTTAAAGATACTATCTTTTTTCCATTGAATATTTTGGACCGCTTTGTCGAAGATCAGGTGTTCATAGGTTTTTGGGTTAATGTTGGGATCTTCAACTCGATTCCATTGATCCACTAGTCTGTTTTTATACCGGTACCAGGCTGTTTTTATTATTGTAGCTTTATAGTATAACTTGAAGTTGGGTATAGTGATGCCTCCTGAGGTTTTCTTGTTGAGAAAAATTGTTTTGGCGATCCTGGCTTTCCTGTTATTCCAAATGAAATTGAGTATTGTTATTTCAAGGTCTGTAAGAAATTATGTTGTGTAGATTGCTTTTGGTAGGATTGCCATTTTTACTATATTGATCCTACCTATTGAGGAACATGGGAGATCTTTCCATTTTCTGATATCCTCTTTAATTTCTTTCTTCAGTGATTTAAAGTTTTTGTAAAATAGATCTGTTACTTCTTTGGCTATAGTTACTCCAAAGTATTTAATGTTATTTACAGCTATTATAAAGGGTGATGTTTCCCTTATTTCTTTTTCAGCCCTTTTATCTTTAGTGTATAGGAGGGCTACTTATTTCTTTGAGTTAATCTTGTATCTTGAACCTTGCTGAAGGTGTACATCAGCTTCCTGATAGAATTTTGTGGATCGCTTTTGTATACAATCATATCATCTGCAAATAGAGATAGTTTCAATTCTTCTTGTCCAATTTGTATCCCCTAATCTAATTTTGTTCGCTTATTGCTTTAGCTAAATCTTCTAGAACTATATTGAATAGATAAGGGAAGAAGGGACAGCCTTGTCTCATTCATTACTGATTTTAGTGGGATTGCTTTGAGTATTTCTCCATTTAATTTGATGTTTTTTCTTGGCTTCTTGTAAATCACCTTTATTACATTTAGATATTTTCCCTGTACTCCTGATCTCTCCAGGACTTTTATCATAAAGGAGTGTTGGATTTTGTGAAAAGCTTTCCCAGCATCTAAGCATATAATCATACATTTTTTTCCCCTTCAGTTTATTTATATGATGGATGACATTACAGTTTTTTATATGCTGATCTATCCCTCCATTTCTGGGATCCAGCCTATTGGATGTGGTGAATGATACTTTTTATACATTGTTGTATATGGTTTGCCAGAATCTTGTTGATAATTTTTGCATCAATATTCACGAGGGAAATTGGTCTGTAATTCTCTTTCTTTGTTTTGTCTTTGAGTGGCTTGGGTGTTAGGGTAATTTTGGCCTCATAAAAAGAGTTTGGCAATATTCCTTCAGTTTCTACTATATGAAACAGTTTGAGGAATATTGGTAGAGGTTCTTCTTTGAATATCTGGTAGAATTCTGCACTGAAACCATCTGGACCTGGGCTTTATTTATTTGGGAGGCTTTTTTTCCCTGTTTCTTATATTATTATTATTAACAAAGAAGTCACACTTTCTATCCTTGTATATCCTTATTCAAGGTCCCTTCCCCCTCTTGGGAGGCTTTTAATGACAGCTTCAATTTTCTTTAAAGTTATAGGTCTGTTTAGGTATTTAATCTGATCTTGATTGAATTTTCATAATTGGTACCTGTCCAAAAAAACTGTCTATTTCTTCTAGTTTTCCATTTTTGTGGAGCATAGATTTTCAAGGTATGACTTGATAATTCTCTGGATTTCCTCATGGTTTGTTGTTATGTCCCCCTTTTCATTTCTGATTTTGTGAATTTGGATACTCTCTCTGCTTTTTGGTTAGTTTGGATAAGGGTTTATCTGTCTTGTTGACTTTCTCAAAGAACCAACTCTTTGATTCATTGATTCTTTGTATTGTTCTTTTTGTTTCAATTGCATTGATTTCAGTTCTAAGTTTGATTATTTCCTGCCATCTATTCCTTCTAGGTGATTTTGCTTCAAATTGTTCTAAGGTTTTCAGCTGTGCTGTTAGTTCTATAGTGTGAAATTCCTCTAGGTTTTTCAAATAGGCATCTAGTGCTATAAATTTTCCTTTTAAGTATGCTTTCATTGTGTCCCACAAGTTTGGGTATGTTGTTTATTCATTTTCATTAAATTCTAGGAAGACTTTTATTTCTTTCTTAATTTCTTTCTTAACTCAGAGGTGTTTCAGTTGAGTGATGTTTAGTTTCTATGAGTTGGTAGGCTTTCTGTGGTTTTTAATATTGTTGAACTTTAACTTTAGGCCATGGTTATCTGATATGATACAAGGGATTATTTCCATTTTTTTTGTATCTGTTGATATTTCCTTTATGACCAATTATGTGGTTGATTTTAGAGAAAGTTCTTTGTGGTGCTGAGTAATATGTATATTCTTTTGCGTTTGGGTGGAAACTTCTGTAAATATCTACCAAATCCTTTTGCATAACTTCTGTTAGACTCCTTATTTGTTTGTTGAGTCTCTTTTTGATTGACCTATCCAAAAGGTGAAAGTGTGGTATAGTCTTCCACTATTATGATGTAAGAATTGATATGGAGTTTGAGCTTTAGTAGTGGTTCTTTTACTTAGGTAGGTGCTCTTTTATTAGAGGCATAAATATTCAGGATTGAAATCTCATCTTAATCAATTTTTCCTCTGATTCTGGACATGGGTCTGAGTTTCAAAGGCATTAGTCCATCTCTCACCAAAGATTAATCTTATAAAGTGAAATTGTTTATCTGTTTTGATTTTGAGAAATAGAGTGGTCTTTAGATTTTTAACCTCAGATTTTCTTGTTATTTTACTATTTTATAGTTATCTCTTAGTAGATTACACTAAGCTTTAAGTTTAAATTTAAAGTATTTACTGAAGTAAAATCAGGGTAGAGATTGCTCTTTACAAATAGTAATGAAATCTAGGTATGTAAAAGCAAGATTATCTCATTAAAGTGATAATAAACACAAAAGATATTAGAGACCAGATGGAAATTCAAATGGGAGACTCTATTATAGGATATAAGAATGCAAATTACCCAGAGTAAAGTTTTTGCACATTCAAATGTAGTTGCTTGTCTCATAAAAAGATATACACATAAAATACAATCTGTTAGACTATTTGTGTTTGGATCAGAAAAGTTTCTAAGCAGAGACCAATGTCTGAGGGTTAAAGCTTACAGGAAGGATTAATGTTTTAGACTAAGTGTGAAGCATAAACTTTCAAGTAGTGTGTGGTAAAACTAAGTAAAATTTGAGAGTCAGGGGTTATAATTACACTAAAAATCATATTTAGGCAGATGCAGTAAGTATAGTTTCAAATTTACCTCACTTTATTTTAAGAAATGGTTCTATTAATAACACATTACCCATGAAGCAAAATCTAGTCTCAGATTTGCAATTTAAAATCCTCTTAACCCCACCTAAAGAAGGGTCCTTTTGTAGTCCCATGTGACCCATTTTTGTTTTGGCTGATTTTTTTTTTTTGTTTTTAATTTTGATATCTCATTCACTGGAGTTTGTAATAGTATGTTTCTGGCCCAGAATTTCCAGCCTATCCCTAAGGTTTGGATCCACTTGCAACCCTGTTACCACTTAGCCCCAAATAATCACATACAAGTTAATATTTATTATATGCTACTTGGCCTATGGCTCAGTCATACAACTTGCTAACTCTTAACTCTTAAACTATCCCATAGTTAGACAAGTGTCTTAGTACCTTTTCTCAGAGCAGCATCCTGGCCTTCTTCCCTCTGTGTCTGTCTACTGGCGTCTCTGCTCGGACTTTCTCTTCCCAGAGTTTTCTTAGTCTACCTTCCAGCCAATCAGCATTTTATTAAACCACTTGGAGGGACAAATATTTATAGTGTAACAGAACATAAACCCTCAGCAGTAGTCCTGCACTTATATCACCATTCCCTCGCTTGCCTGAGCACTAAGCCACTACTTATAGCACAGCTACATTCAGATAGAGGTGGAAAATCCAGTAGCTTCCAGTTTTTTTGATAAATTTTGAAAGATGGTAAACTCCACACTAATATGTTAGAGTTTCTACACTGAGAACTAATGTTATTCTTGAAGGGTAGAAGCATCCTACTTGCTCACAAGCGAATGTGCACTCTCATGCATGGTCTAGTTGGCCTCCTCGGTTTAGTGACCTTGGGTCTGCAGTGCTTATACTGTTCTCTTCACTTCACAGGATCTTTCTCCGTTTGTAACATTCCTTCCTTCCTAAGCCTTCAAGGAAGAAGACAAAAACAAATTCACTCTGTGCATTTTTAGACCTTGCTCCCATTCTACCATTACCAACTAGCTCCTATTTCAGATTTTCTTATACTGTCATCTGACTTTTAATATAATTTCTAATTTAAATATGATTGATTTACTTTGTGGCCTGATTATTGTATGTTAATTAATCTTGCTTCCACAAGTTAATATGAAATATTTAAGGACAAAATTAATTCAATAGAGATATAGTTATACTGTGTGTATTTTTGTATAAAAATATACTTTTATACTAAAAGTATAAAAACTTTTCTACTAAAAGTTTAAAAGTAAATTTAAACTTTTAAGTACCTAAACAAGCCTGTAAGTACTAAGGTTATCACTGAGTTCAGTAAGTGAATCCTTATCAACATATTCACATCTTTGCTTTGGTTTTGTTATAACGTCATGACCTCTGACACTGAACAGTGAGCCTAGGGAGCTCATTTTCCTATCACCACTGTTTCTTCCTGAAATGTTCCCCTTAGAGTCTGGTTTGTGGTTTTTGTTGCTGTTTTGAGAAAACTGAAGGCTGTCTTGATATGGTTATGCTGTCTGTCATTGAGGTCAGAGGTTAAAAATCCTGTCAGTTGTTAAAACTAAAAGTAGACCATTTATGTCATGAACATGAACATCCACTTTTGAGCAGTTGGTTTCAGGGACTCCAGCCATCAGAAAACCTCTATCAGAGGCACCTGCACCCATTTTTCTGCATTTTCTGGGAAAAACTGATCTCAGCTCCCTACTACATTTTCCAGAAAATTGCCATTTTTCCATGATCAAAAATATACTCATCCAAATACCAGGTTTGCAAATAAATTAATTGATTAATTAATTAATTAACTAAATTAAATAAGAAAAAAACTGCCTATTTATTTTTTCCAAGAATTCCTTATTCTCTCAGGTCGCATAAAACAGTCTTGACCAAGGAAAGAAAAGAACTTTGAACTCACAGAAAGACCACTTCCATCACCAGGCACTTTTTTACACACTTCCTCACACTGATTACCACTCTAGCTCTCTCCTGTCTCCTAAAGACAGAGGCCTTATGGTAGAGCCCAGTGTCTGGTGCATAATTTGGTCTCAACCCACGTTTGAGTCAGTGGTTTTGTGTCACCCATGACAGTTTTCACCATGTCATGAAAGCCTACATTCATGAGAATTCTATGAAATAACTGGTGAAAATGTAGATATAGAAAGCTAAAAATTCATTATTTTTATTTTATGTGTATGGGTGTTTTATCTGCAAGTAGGACATGGCATCTTCAACACTCATTTCTAGTGCTTTTCATAGCCTCCTTTTTGTATCTTCTTATGTTTTTCTACTGGGAAGATTTGGAGAGATTTTGAAGTCTTGGTTTTCAGCCATAACCATGAAAGCCAGTTAAATCTGGTTTCCAGTGTTGATGCTGAAAACAAGAATCTCTATAACCCCAAATTTAATGCTTTTACCAGGATGCGCACATTATGTATGTGTGATATCCTAGCACAGCTTCATATATTAATGAACACCAACATTTTAGAGACACGATTGTGCATTGGACATTGAGACAATCAATTTGATAGTGTTATAAACAGGACAGAATTCAATAATGAACTGATTTTACTAATCTGGTTTTTGTTCATTGACTGCATGTATGAAAACCAGTGTCTTGAATATCACTTAATTTAATTTTATTTGAGAAAACAGCCAGATAAACAAATGATATGGCAAGTAAAACAGATTTTAGCTAATAAAACATGAGTGATAAATAACCAAAAATGATGGCATCACGAATGTGAGCTTATGCACGTGCTTTATCCTATTTTTTATATTTGGCATGCCCCACTGATGATTAACATCTGCAGGGAAGTGCCTCCAGGAGATGTATGTCACAGATAGCCCACTGCTTCACCTAGGACAGCCCTATCATCTGCACAGTCAGAGGCATGCAGATGATAATGAATTCGTGCTCGTACCGCACAAAATGATTCAGAAGATTTAGTTAGCAGACAGATGAGAAATTTGAGAGCTGCACATGTTCAGTCTCAAAATGTTTGCTGCAAAAACCTGTCCCATTAACAGTAATCTTTAACACCCCTGCTTGTGTCTGCTGCTGCAAATAGAAATGACTAAAATTATAATTGAGCCAGGGGGTTATGTACTTTGAACAGCAGTATGTTCTTTATCAACACTGACTTATAATAGAGAAATTTAAAACACATATATTTTAACCAAACATGGTAGCACATGCCTATAATCTCAGCAATTTGAGGTTTGGAAGAGCTGAATTAGAGACAAGGCCAGTCTATATTACAAGGTTATTTGACAGCTATATCATTTCAAATATAGAAGAAAATTAAGATGGAAAGAAACAAAAATTTTTCCAAGAATGACTTGGTCAGTATGCCTTTTTATTGAATCATACTCTTGTCCTACACAACTTTTTTGTTGTTTTGTTTGTTTGTTTCTATTTCTCAAGATAGAGTTTCTCTATAGTCCTGGCTCTCCTAAAACTCACACTGTAGACTAGGGTGGTCTCAAACACATGGAGATTCTCCTGCCTCTGCCTTCTGAGTGCTGGGATTAAAGGCATGTGCCACTATGCCTGGCCAACGTAGGATTTTCTGTATCTTGTGATTTGTTCCAAACTCATGATTATTTCTTCCCAGTTTTTTTTTTCTTGCCCAGACTAAGCTTTCCCATCATATTTCTCGCTCCCTTTGCCCAGGTTATGAAGTTACTTGATTTCATCCACACACATCTCAAGATTCCTACTTAACACCCTTTGCACTATCTTTCTTTCTTTATTCTCTGTCTTTTTAGTGTCATTTCCAACCTTGTGACTCCAGAGTCTCACCCAGCCTCCTTCTCTGTTGCTTCAAACCTGCTCCAGTCAGTATGAGCACACTGTGTCTAAAATTAACATTTTCATTTCTTTGTCCTGCAGTTCTACAATCCATTCTACAAGGCAAGAAATATTCCCAGAAGTAAGATTGTAATAGATTCTTCTCTTTCACCTACAAATATCATCAGTTAGCAGTAAGTGGTGGGGAGATAAGTCCTGTTTTAGCTAGAAAGAAGAGACAACTGCGATATTAATGATCTCCACAAATATTTTTTATTTTTATTTTTATGAAGCTAATATCTGTCATTATTCCAGTACTATTACAATTTGTTTAACCTTCAAAATAAAGCAATTTAAGATATTCAAACTTAACCTTTTCTACAGCCACTTTGTCTAGAGATCATGAACAAGAGAAAAATATTTTAGCTCAGCACGTAGAGGAACAGTAGGAACCCTTTATTCTTGATAATTTTACTATTATGTTAATATATTATTTTCTTTCAATGATATTTTAGTCAAAAGAGGAAAATTAGCAATTTTTAAGGAAAAGTTAGTGTAGTCACATTTTTTTTAACTTTTTTTTTTTCTGCTACTCTTTTCCTTTGGCACATTTATGTGATTTCAGATTACCATTCCAAGTGGCCATCAAAACCTGACCAGTGAATATCACTTTTCTTCTCAGAAAAGTTATACATGGCACCTATTTTTCTGCAGTCCCAAATGACATTTGTAGTTCTACAAAGAACCCTGACCTGACCACTACAGAGACCCTCTTTCCATTCCACTTCTCTAGCATTCCTTTCCTCTCTTCTAAGGCAGAAATTCCTCCTTCTAACCCTCAGAGAAAGATCCTGAGATGTCTCAAATAAATATGATCCAGAATATTTTCCTGAAGGTATATGTTCTTGTGGAAACTAAAGAAATTCCAAAATGCTTTACTTTTCACATTGATGATACATTTTTTTTAAACTTTTTATTTATTTATTTATTTATTTATTTATCTATTTATTTATTTATTTATTTGCCTTGGTGTTTGCCTGGAACTGGAACTACAGACAGTTGTGAGCTGCCATGTGGGTGCTGGGAATCGAACCCGGGTCCTCTGGAAGAGCAGCCGGTGCTCTTAACCGCTGAGCCATCTCTCCAGCCCCGATGATACATTTTTTAAATTAGACTAGTTTATGAAAAAGCTATTATAAGATTGTGAGAATTTTAATTGAAAATGAAGTAGAAGTACTTAAAATTGGCATCCTAGTGAAGTGTACAAGGTATATCCTAACTTATGAAATGTAATTTGAAGTAGGCAGGGAGAGAGGAAGAAGGAGACGATTTGGTCTTTATTAAATAACCTTAACCATTAAAGAAATTTCAAACATGAATACACTTCCCTCTATCCTTATCCCATAAGTGTAATGTTCTTTGGCTTCTGAAGAGTTTCATATACACTCAAACTGACCTATTAATAACAAATAGAAACTATATCCTTTATCTTAAGCAAAACAAAATATTAGCAAAATCTCTGTAATTTTTATCAAGGGCATAATTTTATTATAAATATAACCAGTATAATAACTTCCTAAAGTCTTCTCAGTAAAAATGGCAGAGTTTTGACCAAAAAATGGCATGTGCAGGGAACATGCTAATATATCCAGAAATAGGCATCTTTAGACAGAAATAACTCAGCCTTCAATTCCACATCCTAACTTAAAAGTGACAGTCTTTCTTACCACAGAATATGGTAAAAACCTAAAGAAATAAAAAAAAAATCAAATTTTATCAATCTACATGTTTTGTCATAGAAATAAGATGTATTTCATGATTTATTCTAGTTTAATTTATAGGTGTATACTTATTATGTCTATAAATTTAATGTATTTAATGATTGGTATATATTTACATATAATCTAATAAATTATAAGAATATACAGAAGAATCAGATAAGGAAGAATACCAACATGAATGTTAAGATTTTAGGTGGATATAACTTACTTCATAGTTATTGTTTATTCCCTTACTGGAAATCTTACTCTAAAAGCAAAAATCTTTAGTCATTTGAGCAGAAAGCAGGCAGTGTATGCTACTGGAGTCACTGACTTGCTGCTCATCGAGGTGGACTTGACTGGAAGGAGCACTTGGCGTTTTTCTGTGCCTCTCAGTGTGGTCACTGGTCTTGAATTACAATCCTAAACAATGGAGTTGTTCAAGTTGATCTTTTCACCCAAGTATCAGGGCTCGTGGTGCTCGTGAAGAACTTAGTTCTGAACAGAGAAGAGAGGAAAGCAGAGGAAGTTCCCTCATTTTCATTTGGTTTGTCTTCCTTTAGTAAAGGTAATGGTGAACTTTCTCCTGAGTAATCACACTCTGTGACTTTCCAAAAACATCCAAGCCATATTTGAAACAACTCATGTGGACCAGTGGAGCCTGGAGACTAAGATGGTTTTCATTGCTGTCATTGTTTTAAGTCAAGGGAACCTTTGTTTCTTTTGCTTGACTGGAAAATGTAGGTAATGATACAATCAACATCACAATCAATTGTCTTCACTTGACCTAATCCACCTAAGGAGAGAAAACTCATGACAAAACAAACACATATTTAATTCTTTATACATATTTAATTCTTCTTTCATGATTTTTAATGTATAGTTTCTCTTCACTAACAGGTTCATATGTTTTATTTCCACGTTGCCTAAATTTCTTCATTCGAATAAAATAGTTTCATGGATATTTTAGTAATTTTTATGAGTTTTGAAACTGTCTTAAGACTATAATGTGGTGGCCTCATGATATAGAATGCTCAGTCATCTTCTGGTATCAAAAAAAGGGAGATATCCACTATATAGGTGCTAGTGTTACATATTATTATAGAAATATGCCCCATGATACTAACTTCATGTTATTTGAAGAACCATTATGCCCCAATGGCTGGATATAGGAGAAAAATACAAGATCTTATTTCAAACCAAAGAAAGACACAATACATTATCACCAAAAGATTTCACTTTTTTGGAAGATTTTTGCTTTCATTGATACAGCATTTTAAAAACAAAATAATTCTCAAGAGTTCACTATAACAAGAAAGACTCCTGTTTATTTCTAGAGAAATGCTGAGGTGTTGATGTTGCTTATGCTTTGGGCCTTGCTATTTCCCCTCGGGGGAGGGGGAAAGAATGCGTTGCATCAAGGTCTTAGACTCCAGGAACTAGTTGAAACAAATAAGCACAATTTACTGAGGAAGGGCAAGCCAAGAGGAAGGGCTGTGCTTTGCTGGCATCTGCTGCTATGGCATGGTTGTCTCTTGCTGGTCTAGGTCATCTAACATCAGGACTCCTCCTGTGTTGCCAAAGACACCAGGTAGGCTCCAGGTTGGCTTATGAGGAAGTGCCCACTCAAGGGCCCTCATGGCTATGAGGAAGTGCTATGAGTACATGCTTTAAGGCACCAGTTATAACCAGTTTGAACTGACTATGTCCAGGTTGGCTTGCAGGCCCTTAGAAGCCTCTTGGACCTTTATATTCCTGTTTTCAGTGGAAATGAGCCCCCTCCCACCTGCTGGAAGAAGAGGGCTTGTGTACACAAACAAGATGACTGTTGGAAGAAATATGGATTCTTGGCTGGATAAAAATAATTATGGTATATCTCACGGTCTCCAAAAGTTCATTCATCATTGAGAGATGAGAGAGCAGGAGAAGGGTAACATAGATGCAGCCAAGATGAGAGAACCTTTACCTTTACATCCTAAGAGAAAGAAAATTCACGAAGCAGCTCACCTTATGGGAGATGTCAGAACATTTTAGAAAATATACATTTTACTTTTACAGTGAGGTTAAAAGAGACATTGACTCTCTGAATAAGGCTGGGGTTTATTTGTATTCGTGGCAACCTGATTTTGTATTTTTTAATATGTGTTAGACACTGGGCTTACTGTAATAGATGAATAAACTGATTTAATATTTGAAACAATCTTTGGACAATATTAGTAGTTTCTCTATTGTGAATACAAGAAAACTGAAGCTTCTGGAAACTTTATTAAAAAGCATCACTGGAATTCAAGCCCGCAGTCTCAAGTCTCATGTATCATCCTGTCTTTTATATGGATTCTCATCAAAATGAGGCAGCCAACCTTGGGTTTGGATGCTGTACAAATGAACTAAGCCTCAGAAGGTGCTGACTGTCATGTAAATAAAAGATAGGCTGGAATTTCTCAATGCCCAGAAAGTCGGTAATGAGGAGGGCAAATGCCCTTCCAACTTCTCCCTCAGTAAGAATGCTAAAAGTGATTAGATGTTAAGCATCAAAAATATTAAAAAGATCACATAAAATAAAACAGTAGAAGTAAAAGAGAGCAGAGATTTAACTGGAAAACAGAACATTAGCTGTAGGATATGAAGTTTAAAAATATGTAAATGTTTCTATCTTAAAATAAAAATAATTAATTAAAAAAATCTACCCTGACACACACAATGAGCAAGCAGTGGTGATGCCTGCCTTTAATCTCAATACTCAGGAAGCAGAGGCAGGCAGATTTCTGTGAGTTTGAGGCCAACATGTTCTACAGAATGAGTTCCAGGACAGCTAGAGCTCTTACACAGAGAAATCCTGTCTTGTAAACCAAAAACCAACAAAATCCATAATGAATGGCAAGCAACATTGCTCATGAGTAATAGCCCTTGCATGATAGTCTGTGTTGAATCTTGGGGACCTAATGATGGAAGAAGATAACCAACTCCCCACAAATTGCTCTCTGCATATCTGTGCTGTAATACATGCCCCTCCTCCCCCAGCAAAGAAACTGTAATTAAGAAAGTTTAAAGAAATATTTGAGAATATAGCTATGTTTAACCTGATTTAAACATCATATAAATAAATGTGTATTAAATATCACAGTGGGCAGAGGAGGTGGCTCAGTGGGTGAGAATGCTTGCTCCAGAAGAATGAGCCCTGATTTAGTGCCCAATGCCCAGTCTGAAAGTGTGTCCTGGTACACAAACGTAAGTCCAGCACCGAGGTACAGCAAAAGTAATATCACTGAGCTAACCTGTCAGCCTACCCAGAGTTAGTGACAGAGAGACCCTGGTCAAGATAATAAGGTGGTAAATGATAACTGGAAGCTTGTGTTAAACGGGTTAAAACAAATGAAACAAACACATAAACAAAAATGCACAATCCATATAAGGTGTTTGTTTGTTTGTGTGGGTCGTTGGAAAGCCTTGAGTGATGACAACAGAGGACAGGTAAGGTTTGGCTTAGTCTCTCTAGAGATGGACAGTTTCTGGAAGGTCTTTAAAAAAGTTATCTGTCTGGTGCACTTGTTACCTTGTCAAGATGAAAACAAATTTAAAATGGAAATAGAATATTGGGAACATGAAAAATATAACTCTTAAAAATAAATTCTTTGAACACTATTTACTGGAAAACTGCCAATCCCAGCAAACACACCAAACACACAGAACATTCATAACACACACACACACACACACACACACACACACACACACACACACACACCACAGGAAAAAGGGAAACCTTTTACTTTTTACTAAAATGTATGATAATGAGGCAAGTCTTGGAATATGTGAGGCAAGATCCACATGATTTAGACTGTGCAACCCCACATGCTCATCCTCTGCAGTGGCTGAGGGAAAGAACCACCGTCAAACACAGTAGCTGATTAATTCAAGCATATTACTATGTATATAGAGCAATAATAACTTTGGATTAATGTACTCTTTATTTATAGTATGGCTAAGGATATTAAATTTCTTCACTGTAGGAAGGTTAAGCTCCATTTAATCATTTCCAGAGTAGGTAAGTTGAAGAACATCAATTCAGTAGTGCTTAAATTTGCTTTTAAACAGTCACCTTGCTTGCAGAATTAACTTGCAAAAATTGTGAGATTATGTGGTCCCAGGGAAAGAGATATTATGGAGGATACAACAGGGGACTGGCCAGTGTTTTAAACAATAATTCAGGAAGATGCTGGAAATCTCACTCTGGGCATATCCTGCAAGCACATAAAATTCATAAGCCAGCAAGACCTTTTAAGCACTGCATCTTAGTGATACATATCTGCCTATCATATCCATTTCCATAATAAAGAGGCATATTATTAGCATAGTGGGATTGATTCCTCATTAAGTTGTGTTCTTAGATGGCTGTGTGTATCTCTTCTTTTTCCAACAAGATTATATATTACTAACCAGTTACAAATTGGATTCTAGCTGGATCCATATCCTCTGCTATACAAGGATGAGAACAGCTGAAATGTCTTGAAACCTTGAAATGAGAATCCAATTCTAAGACCTGAGAATATTGATTATAGAGAAAAAGAGCAGAGGAAGTTATCATCTGGATGCTTTAATGGTTGCCTTTGAATGGTTTCCTGACATAGCCAACATCAGATGCTAGAGACAGAGATGACAATTTCACATGTTAATTTTTGTTAAATGCAGACACGTGTCAGTGTGGCATGTATAACAGTATAAATAGCATGGGTCATTTACATGTTCTTTGTATGCACTGATGAATTATTTCAGGAACTGCTTATGGACACCAGCTTTCTTAGTAATATTTACTAAACCTCAACACTAATAAATACTATCATTTATTGGGTATATTATATTACAGATACTGTGCGAGATGCCATTTAAATAAATATCTGATTTACTCAGTAATAGATAGGTCCTATGCTTTTTGACATATAGAAAAAGTAGTTTGAGCACTTATAGTGTCTGTCTCCAAGTTGTATAGTAAGTAAATGACAGGCTGAGGTTAAAATTAGCTGTGACTGATTCAATATTGGAGTACTGTTGCTTCTATATTTAGAGAATGAGAAGAGTCTTCTCAGTGACCTACACTGCGGCCATTCCTAGCTGAGCTATGAGACACAGAGACCTTCCATTTTTTATGTGCATCAGTGTATATGTATTTCTAATTCAGTCTCTGTAATTAATCATTTGAGACAAGTTTAGACTGTATACTTGAATTATAAGAAGGGAAGTTTTTTTCCTAGCAAACAATAAGGCTTTTGTTTCTTCTACATTCTAAATTTAAGTTTTAACCTTACTATTTTTGCTCGTAGGTGTTTTGTGTGCATGCATGTCTGTGTACCACACATGGTACATGCCTGGAACTGGAGTATTAGACAGTTTTGACCTGCCATGTGAATGATAGGAATTAAATTCAGGTTCTGTAGAAGAGCAGCCAGTGCTCTTAACTGATAAGCCTTCTCTCGAGCACCATACAGTTTTGTTTTTTATTTAAAGTTTGCACAAACCAACCCAAATCAGGATCTCACAATGTAGTCATGGCTGTTTTAGAACTCCCTATGTAAACCAAGCTGGTCTCTAACCAAAAATGATCTGCCTGCCTCTGCCTCTGCCTCCTGAGTGTTGGGATTAAAGGTAAACACCACCATTCCCAGACTACATTTCCTTATTTTTATTTAGGAGGGAGAGGGACATGTGTGTTTCTTGGCAGATATGTGGTGGTGTAAGTACAGCTTATGTGAGGTGATCCTCTCCATCTACCACATGGATGTCAGGGACTGAACTCATCACCAGGCTTGACAGTAGGCCTCTTTACCCACAGAGTCATCTCACCAGCCCAGGAAAGGAAATCCTTTAATTAGGAAGTTGCTATAGTAGAATTTTGCCAAGTTTCATGAAGGCAGACAGTTTCAGGTTCTCAGTCCTAATTTACACATGTATGGTCATTTGACTTGAAGGGGTTCCCTCCTTAACAGAAGCTGGGAGTGGTATTTTGAAGAACCTGTCTTAGAGAGGGCAGGAAAGAAATAATATGCTAGATCTTTTGAATTTGTTATTTTAGTTGTTCCAATTTGACTTTCCTGAGGAAAAGGTTCATTACATTGTGGAAAACAGACTCATTACCAAAACTGAAGATGGTCAATGGGCAAACCTGAGTTGGAGCAGGAAGATGTGCTCTTATGTCTATCTGGACCAAGCACCTTTGTCTGTGCCTTAGAGATTCATTCTTGAAAACACACAGTTCTGCTGCACAGGAGCAGAATGGTAGCAAGGATGGTACATGATAAGGGTCTCCAGAGCTGGAAAGTACCAGCAGTCACCCTGATGCTGGAGCTGGTAATGAGCAGGACAGTGTCCATCCTTTGAGAAGAATAGGAGATCACACTGCCCAGAGATGGGTTGGCTCTAAGTATGGCGAAGAGTCACTTTGGGGATGGGTAAGATGCACCTGTGTGACAGAATGAGCTCTATGGTAGTTGGACAGCCTATAGGATTTTTGGGAATGTAAACTAAAAGAAGAAAACATCAATCTAACCTTGCTAAAAATGACCAAGCTTTGTGATATCTTCTTTCCTGGCTTCTGCAAGTCTGAACCAGACAAGAAACAAACAATTGGAAATTAGGGATGTTTATAAGAAGGAAAACTATTCTCTAATAACTATTGAAAAGCAAACAAACATACATATTGGTTTAGTTTTTTTCATCTCGCAACTTTATTTTTAGTGCCCCCAATAACATGTCAACAGATACAGGGTATGTGAGATAATTCTTTATATTAGCATCGCATAGATGTCAATGTATACTTCTATTCAGAGATGCTGTGAAATAAATACCTGGTGATATGGCAACTGCCACTAAGACAAGCAGTAAATGTTAACTGAGCACCTACTTTTTCCTCCAGCACATATTGTCATTCTTCACTGTCTTCAGATGAAGAATTTGATGTACTGGATCTTAAACACCTTTTTATATCTGTCATGCCCCGCAGTTAACTAGGGTGGGAAGTACTCCATGCCTTTCAGAGATCCATAAATGCACTACTATCCCATAATATGACTCTTGCATTTTAGATATTCACTGTAATTCATACTCAAGAATACTGATCTCTGAGGAAGTCAGAAGAACATCAGAAATGGATAAATCCCCAGTTTAAGATAATTAATACAGAAACATATAAAGTTCATTCTCTTTTTATTCTAATGAGACCAACTGCTTATAAAAGCTTTACAATGATTGACAAAAGCTTGGTTGACCTTGCCTACTCCAGCTCAGACTGTTTATCATAGTCACTGAGTAATGAATGGTTGAGTATTTAGAAAACGCAGCAGCCACACATTCAGACATGTGATTAGAATGTGGCATTTCTTTGTTACAGACTTACCCCATTATAAACAGTAAGTATGGGGTATACAATGAAGAGTGAATGACCTGATGTGTTGGGAGTGGGAAAGGACCTTGAATAAGGATATACAGGATAGAAAGTGTGACTTCTCTGTTCATAATAAAAAAAAAGACTAAGCCATAGGCCAAACAGCATGTAATTAATATAAAAAAGAAAAAAGAAAATGAGATGAGAGGTTTATTGGATGAACAGAATATTTCTTTCCAGAGTAGTAGCCCACATTTTACTGGCATCAATTTTAATACAGACTATGTTCCTGCAAAATAGCTTAGTGGTACCTTTAGAATAAGTCCCCCAGTGTTTCCTATACTTCTAACTATTGGTTCCTATGGACAAGAATGCTCAAAACTTGCAGGTTTAAACAATTTGAATGTTATCAATTACTTCTTTTTTGTGTGACTTGTAGCCTATACATGCTTACATCTATATAACTATTACAGCACCTTCATTTACTAACACTGAATATAAATTGTTGTGGTTTTAAAATGCATTCAAAGGCTTACTTCCCAAGCAGTGAGGTCTAGGAAGGTTATAGAAGCTTTAGGAGGTTGAGCCTTGCAGGAGGAAATGCATCGTTGGGGTATAACACTGGAGGTGGGCTTTGAGGTTTTACAGCTTGGAATCCACTTATTGCTTCCACATTGCTTAATGAAGCAACATGAAGTTCTAGCCTTATGCTCCACCTCCAAGCTTCTCTGTGAAGCACTATTTCCCTCTAATGTAGGCTGAATGAAACATGTTATCCCACATGTTGCTTTTGTTAGGGTATTTTATCATAGTATTAGAAACAAAACTAATGTACAAAATTTCTTCTTTAAAGGTCTTTTGAGCATTATACCCATTTATTTAAGTTCCTTCTTGTTGACTCTCTAAAATATGCATCTTTACTTTATGGTTGCTAAACTAACTTACCAACTACCTCTGCTTGCTTATTGTTTTTAAGTCTATTTTTAAAGCTCATGTAGGCAAGAAGAATATCAAGGCATGCCATAAACCCTCTGTGTTATATCTATATCATATATATATATATATATATATATATATATATATATATCTCAAACTGCTACATTATCCACATCCTCTTCCAGGTAAGGTCATCACATTTAAGGTTTATGGACTGGGACCACCAACTACCTCTTCCAGAACAGTATGTTCATTATAATGGATGGACCTCAATGATACACAGTTGTACCCCAATGTTCATAGTCCTATTAGAACTTACTTTTATTGTGCATTCTCAGTGTAGGCACATGCTTGATAAGAAGCTACCATTACAGTTTCTGATCAGTCCCCAAAACTGTATAATTCTGTTTACCTGTAGTTTTAAAGCAGACAGATCTGATATATAATGACAGAAAGTAGACTAATAGTTGCTAAATGTTCATGTTCAAAAGGTGGGGGTGGCTGCAAAAGGGTAAGGGAGTAGTCCAAATAATTGGAGTAAAGAAGACATCTAAATCTTTGGAGTAAAGGAGAAGTCTAAATCTTTGGGGTAAAGAAAATGTCTAAATTTGGGGGACAATGGAGAAGTCTAAATATTTGGGGTAAAGAAGAAGTCTAAATCTTTGGGATAGGGAGAATTCTGAATGTTGGTAAGAATCAGAGTGACACATATGTATCTATTTGAAAACAGCTAATTTAGAATATATTGTTATATTTCAATTTTACCTTAATTTTAAATCAAAAGTAAGTACTTTTATTGTATTTCTAGTGGTTCCAACTTCTAATAGTTGGCATATCAGTAAAATATATTTTCCTAATACTAACATATTAAATTTGACAAATTTCCAATTTACATATTGAGATTATTATATTATGTGTAGTCTGTCAGAGTGATGAAATACTGCAGTAGGTCAGGGAAATCAAGATATATTGAAGAGGCTGAGGGTAGTGCACAGCAGTTAATCACTTGCCCGGAAATTATGAGAGACTGGAACTCATATTCCTAGAAACAAAGTAAATTAGAGGTGAGAGTGGTCATTTGATTGTAAGTCAGTTGTGAGAAGGTAGAGACAGGGAGATCCCTGCAATAAGCTGGCCTATTAGATGGAGCCAGTCAGTGAGTTCTAGGTGTAAACTTTATACCTGCCTCCACGAAGCAGGCATAAGAATCAGCAAGGATGAGCCTAGACATCATCCTCAGCCTCTACATGCAAAAGTGCCCCCATGCACCTGCACACACCCAAAAAGATGCATGCACACATATACATCAAACATACTAAAAATGGAAACAGTAAAAATAAAGTAACATACTAAAATGTAGTGAATAAATTGCTTTAAATAAAAGTTTAATTCTGTATTCATTTTTTAACCCTAGTCCTATGAAGGAAGGCCTGAAAGAACCCAAGCCAAAAAACAGCAGTTTACCCCCAAGACATTTCTAAACAGAAACTTTGGCTGACGGTGAAAAGGAAATTTGGATATTTATATTTATATTTAAATAGATCACTAGAAAAGTCCTAGACTGTTTTCATAAATTGTTATTGACAGATACATCTTAAATACATTGTCTCAACACAAAGCCATCTCAACACACACACATGATTATTTCTTCTGTATTTCACCCATCTTTGAGATATGTCTGTCAGCTGCATTTTTGAGATCTGAAATTTGTAAGCAGGTTTTATGCATCTTATATGAGCATTGTCTTCAACTCACCCTTTTTCTTAAGAGGTAGGTGTGTTAGAGATATGAAGCACAGCCTCCCTCTCACGTCAGAGGAGCCCAGGCCCATTTCTCCTGGTCCCCTCTGCTTCTCACCGATATAAGCATTCAAGGTTTTGCTGTACATCCTTACACTTTGGTGAACCTCAAGGATGAACTTAATTGAAATGATCCTTTCAGCAGAGACAAGAGGTAAAGAATTTATGGACCCTTCTTCTAATGTGCGTTTCTTTTTTTTTTTTTTTTTTCCCTTTCAAAGGCCTTATAATGTTTTAGACATTTTATCCTGAACCTCTTTTTTTGTCTTTGTAAAAAGGAAGGCAGTTGTTAGACCTTCCAGATTTAAGCATGTTGAAATAAATTATTTAAGAATTTGAGTCTATTTTCAGCAGGAAAAAAATAATTTATTGGCCCTTTCCTGTTTTATCATGGACCCAGTCTTTGGCTGAAATTAGTAATATCTTTTAAAATGAGTCTTTGACCTTCAGGCTGAAGATTAAAAATAAATGACGTCTTCTTACATTCTGTATAGTATTTATAACCCTTCAAAGCTTTCATTAAATGATTATCCACATAAATCACCCAAAAAAGTTGAATAAATAAGAGTTTTCCAAAGCTACTTTGTTTTAATGTGCTAGATGGGATGAATATATTCTTTTGTCAATTTCACATTTATTTAAATATACAACTTTAAGTTCATTTTGCATTTTAATATGCATAGTCCCATTGGCATCTGTCTAGAGCAGTGGTTCTCAACCTTACCAATCCTATAGTCCTTTCGCACTCATGTTGTGGGGACTGCTACCATAAAGTTACTCTTTTGCTACTGTTAGGTTGTTACTTTGCTGCGGCCACGCCCCCACCTGCAGGAGCTCCAAAGAGCCTCTGATGTTTATCATTAAGGCAAGTCTACCTTTAAAATTCCCAAGGAGCAGGGGTTGACACTTCCTCTTTTTTCTCTTCCTCTCTACCTCCTTCTCTCTCTCCTCTCTCCCCCTGCCCCTTCTTAATAAACCTAATATGGCTCCCTTGGCAGCATGCTGATGAGTTCTTTCACCAGTGAACACTAATGTTAGTGCCGAAACCCTGGAGGCCTCTTCTTAGAGTTAGGTGCACATAATCTAAGAAAGCCTCATTCAAGGATCACAGTGCCCTTCCATTTGCTCAGTCTGCAGCTTGCATTCACACACCATGGGCTCCAATCGGTGTTACCCCACTGCTGCAGCTCTCCACCACTAAAGCCTTTCCACTAGACTCGTTCGCAGGGCTAGCTACTCCAGGTGCCCATCCTCTAGGCTTTGCTAGCAAACCTCGAGATAGTGTGTGGCTCACACTGTATTGTTTAACCGACCTGTCTTTATACTGCTGCAGTGTGGGTTGGAAATATTCCCTGGAACCTTGGGATGATTTGGCTATGAATGGAGCAATGTCCCGGGGGAATCACCCTAGAAAGCCACAAGTATTCTAGAGTGTTTTTGCTTCCCTTGAGACGGTGGCAGTTTAAGTGAGGACTTATATTTAGCTGCCTCACAATTCCACCTAAGCTTCAGTAGCGGAGACCACAGTGACCTCACCAGGCTTATCTGTTTTGACCTCCCAGAGTACTATATTTTGCAACAATTAACTTTCCAAACAAGCATTTGTTTTTCTCCCTCTCCCCGTCTCTTCTCCCCATTTTTCTAAACTTCTTTCAGCTCTTCTACTGTCTCCCAATTTCTATAATTTCCACATTAACTACCGTATTTATCCTAAATAAAGCTCATCAAATTTCTGCTCAATATGCCTTAGACCAAAACAAGACACTGCTGCTGTTTGTTTATGGCAGCTGCTTGGTCTCTGGGGCGGAGGCCACTGCCACCCCAGGGCGCTTTAGGCAGAGTACAAGCATCCAGAGCCAGAGATGCTCCCCAGAGCAGCGCCTACCTCTCCTGGCTCTGTTCCGAGCCCCTGGTGCCCGCCACTACCACCGCCACCGCGCAATCTTCCCTGCGCTGGCCATCACAACCAACCAAAGCTACAACCACTGTCACCACTGCCATGAAGACACTTCAAAAGAGTCATTTCAACCTGCCTCTGAGAGAGCTGGCGAGATGGCTTAGCGGTTAAGGACACTGACTGTTCTCCGAAAAGACTCAGGTTCAATTTCTGGCATTCACATACAAATAAAACGTGTGTGTTTTTATGTATCAACAAAGAGTGGGTTGTTAGGTTGTTACATTGCTGTGGCCATAGCCCCACCTTCAAGGGCTCCAAAGAGCCTCTGAAGTTTATCTTTAAGGTGTGTCTACCTTTAAAATCCCCAACCCATGGGAGACTTCCTCTTTTTTTCTCTTCCTCTCTGCCCCTACTCTCTCTTTCTCTCTCTCCTGTCTTCCCCTGCCCCCGCCCTCCTTAATAAACCTAATATGGCTCCCTTGGCAGTGTGCTGGCGAGTTCTTTCACGTGTGAAATATTAACAGCTACCTCTTAACTGTAAATTTTTCTATTGTTGTCAATTGCAGTGTAAATATCTGATATGTGATCACAAATATGTAGGGTTTCAGGCTACAGGTTGAGTATCACTATTCTAGAAAAATACAGGATGTGATAGCACTATTTTTACTATATTGTTTATCACTGAACTTGGCATGTGCTTAAAGAAAAACATCTCATACCACACAGGATTCTGGGAAACTCTGTAAATGTGATGTTGTTCCACCAGTTTCATAGTTTGCTTTGTTCAACATATTAAAATAAAATTATGCTTATAGCAGGGCAGTGGTGGCTCACACTTTTAAGCCCAGCTCTCAGGAGGCAGACACAGGCAGATCTCTGTAAGTTCACAACCAGCCTGGTCTAGAGAGTTCCTGGGCAACTAGAGCCTGGATAAAGCCTGTTTAGAAAACAAAAAAATAAAACAATAACAACAACAAACCAAAAAGCAAGTTTGATATTTCTAACTCTCAGAAATTAACATTTTCATATGGAAGTTACATATCTTCTAACATTTTCAACTGAAATATTTCTCTATGTCCCTACAGTTGACTATTTAACAGGTAAGTTTTTAAATACCAATTGTTGGCATGACAACATTCAAAGTTGTCCAGAAGTGATGTCTCACACCTGTGCCCCTGTTCTGGGGTAGAGAAAGCACACAAGGCCACCTTGGGCTATGTAATGAGCCTTCCAGGCCAGGCTATGCTAGAAGAAGGCCCTATCTCATGACACTAGAAGCAAACCAAGAATCAAAGTTGGTGTGAGTCACATGGCATGTATGGATCATCTCCTTCTAAAGTAAAGTCAGAAACAACAGAAGTTTTGGGTTAAGACACCTTACAAGAAAATGTGCTTTGTCTGGGGATTCTCCAGGTATGTATGCTAAATACCAAACCCTACAGGGCAGTGTTTTCCAACCTTCCTAATGCTGCCACCTTTAATACAGTTCTTCGTGTTGTGGCAGTGACCCCTAACCATCACAGTATTATTGTTGCTACTTCATAACTGTAATTTTGCTACTGTTAAGAATCATAATGTAAAATTTTAGATATAGAGATTTGGCCAGGGGTTATGACCCACAGGATGAGAACCACTGTTCTATGGCCTATGTAAGAAGCCAGTGTATCTTTATTATTTTGGTAACAACAGTGGAAGCTTCTACTTCACTCTCATGTCTGTGCAATACAATTTCTAATTTAGTAAGTCATAAATACTTTCCCATAATGATTCTCTCTGAGCTTCTGCTTGTATAGTCCTGACTGAGAACTTATCAAGTCGGGTAATGAAAGCAGCCACTCCACCTGTAACCATCATCTTCCTCTAAGGGAAACATGCTCCCTTCCAGTGTGATCTTCCCTTCCAGTGTGGTCCTCCCATCCAGTGGGGTGCTCCCATCCAGTGTGGTCCTCCCATCCAGTGGGGTCTTCCATCCAGTGTGGTCTACCTTCTGGAGTCACACAGAATGAAATTGTTTCCACCTATATTATGGTCATACACAGGTTATAATTTGAAGATATTTAAAGGTTTTCTTCAGAAGTATGCTCCAGGTTAATAACATTTGGAAGCTGTATTCTCAGATCATATCATATTGTTATGAATAAAGAGACATAGATCCATTTGACCATCAGATATGATCCCATTTATGATTCTTTATCTATCCTTTCTTTTTTTTTTCTGGCAAACTGAGTACTCTAACTTGGAATGGGGAGGAGCCTTTTATAACATGAAATAGATGACAGGCGCATAGATTGCCCAGGTAGATCCTTTGCTAATATTAAGGCTACAGGGATAATTGGAAGGTAGTTATGGTAAGAAGTATAAAGTGAAATCTCTGCACATATGAGAATGAGAATGTATCAGGAATCATTTGAATTTCTCACATAAAATGGTCATGCAATCAAATGCTTTTTAGTCAGCCACCAAATGAGCAGAATTGAAGTCTGGCAAATGCAATGGATCTTTTGTTCTGTTTTAACAAAACAAAATGAAAAGAGAAAAAAAATGAGATGGAAATCTAACCTTAGTTTTGGTTTATTTTCTTTTGTTTCTGTCTGTAGTGGGTTCATTTTTTAATTATTTAATTTGAAAATCACATTTTTGTTTCAATGTGTCGTGACATTTCTGAGATAAAGTCTCAGATAAGAAAATTGCAATTTTAATGAATAGGAGAAATAACCAAAGAATAACATTAAGCAAATTATGCTATTAATGAAATAAGAAAAATAGCAAATATTCAACAATTTTTATTCTTCCAAATACTATGAATGTGAGCACTATGTCTATGTAGAAGAGTCATATTTATTTTCTTTAAAGAATCAGAAGAATAATGATGATCATATTTCCCTCTCAAATACCAGTTAGAAAAATATATATATATAAAAAGAATCTTTGGTGATGTGTAGTGGTGTACTCCTGTATCCCAGCCTTTGGAAGGGTGAGGGAGGAAGAAGAATCAGGAGACCCAGGTCATTCTTAAGGTACTCTGTCTCCACATCCATACCATTAAAAGCAATGTTTTGTTGGTCGTATACTACTTGTTGAGCTAGGTGTACAGTGGCTTTAATTCAAAATGAACTCTGTGTATGCCATCTTGGTTGTTACAAAAATACTAGAATGGTTCAAAACCATTTGTCTCCTACTTCTTTGGCGGCTGCTAAAATGCTCTCCAGAGGATTTTACTCAGCAAGCTTTATAAAAGGACAATGACAAATTGAAGGGGCAGCTGAGGAAGGAATGTGAGAAAACGTTTAGAAAACAAGGTGAGTGAGAGAAGATGTTCAGCCTGAAGGGAGGAAAGAAACCTCTGGGACATGTGAGTCTGATCCCAAATACACTGTAACAAAAATCAATTATTCTTATTAGTAAAAGGACAGATCTTAGGGAGTCAGCCTTGGATTTCACCAGGAGCTAATGAAGGGAGGCTCAACTTTAGTAGAGCTTTAAATTTATTTTTGCTCAAACCAGTTAGACAAGAAAAACAGTCAGAAGGGCATAGTAAAACAGGTGTCACAATGCAACCCCCCAAAAATCAAAAAACAAAAAAGCAAGCAAAACAAAACAAACAAACAAACAAAAACCAACCAATTTGGGACTCAGATAGGGCATCCTGACCATAGATATAATGCTTTAGATATTAAAACAATTCTGCTATGTGCAGTCTTACCAATACACTGGGAGCAACCATGTTAAGACAGTTTATAACTGCACAACATAATAGCCTTTCCTGTGTGTACAATATATAATATTGTAGCAATGCTTCCATTTATCTACTTGTGTATAATCTTTTCTGTGTGTAATCTGACATAATTCTAAAATTTTATTATCTGGCCAAAGAAGGATGCTTTCAGACTGCACTTGTGTAAGGTATAGATACTAAGTATTGATGATTTTGGACATAACAACTACATTTTCAAATTTTTAACAATTTATTTTTTACTGGAAACAACTAGAAAGTTAAATCTTGTTCATACACCACCCTTTCATTTTAACAGAGAATTAAAGATGACCCCCAAACCTTGACGTGTTTTGAACTTTTAACAAACCCAATGTATTCACTCTAGTTTTTGAGTAGAGCGTGGCAACCAAATAAAAAGTAGAAAACCCAGTGATTCCAGAAGAGCTCCCTATCTGAACCTGGAGACTCAGTTTCACATGATCCTCTAAGAAAATTGCTTGGACTCAAATAAATTGCTGTTTTATATTAGAGGCTTACGCGTTACAAATGAGCGTGGGCTGAAGCATCATAGTGCTTGGTCTGAAAAGTCACTGATGATTCTCTGCTTTAATGTTTTTCTAGAAGCATTTGACTAATGCACAGTAAATTTTTAATTTTTAAGATTTTTAAATTATGGTGCTAGACAGATGGCTCAGTGGTTAAGAGCACTGAGTGCTCTTCCAGAGAACTGGGATTTAATTACCAGCACCCACATGGCAGCTCACAACTGTCTCTAACTCTAGCTTCAGGAAAAAACACCACTGTACATAAAATAAAAATAAATAAATATATCTTATTTTTTTTAAAAAAAATATAGTTTGCCTGTGTTTATTTATGTTCACTATATGTCTTTCTGATATCCATTTGAAGCAAGATGGCACTTGATCCCTTGGAACCAGAATTAAGCATGGCTATGAGTTAACATGTGAGTGCTGTGAATCAAACCCAGGTCCTCTACTAAAGCCAAAAGTTCTGTAAACCACAGAGCCATCTCTCCAGAGCCAAGCTCTGTTCATAGAATGATATGATGTGCTGATAGAGATGTTCATGTTTATATATCTAGTCTAGGTCCAGTCATTAGCATTTCAAGTATGTCATCATAGATTCACATTACCTAAGCATGACATTTAGCTTAGCCCCGGCAGAACCTCTGGTACCTGGTACAAAGGATATTAAAAGCAAACACTTTTGTGATCAGAGAGCTCTGCACTCTGAACTCTTCCTCTTCTACTGAAGCATTTAGAAAGACTCACTATTATGCATTTAAGATTGCCAATGTTTTGCTCTAAAAAAAAAGAAACAATAACAAACAAAACAAAACCAAGTTTTTATATTTTTCTTCAGGAAAAGAGCTAAGCAGTGTCTGGTATTTTATGAGTTATATTAGTTTTAAAATTACAATATTATATTTTCTGTTGGGGGAATAAAATATTAGTACTTAGTACCAGCTCAGGTAGGGCATAGTTTTTGAAGTAATAGACACAAACATCTAGGATTACTGTCTTCTTTCTAGCTACAGACAAGGTAGTCCTTTCTTATGGTCAAGAAACTGAGAAGAGCCGAGGCAGCCAGGGTGAAAAGAATACCTCATTTGTAGAATACTTCATGCTTGAAGATTTCAGTAAGTTCACAGTAACATATCAGGAAGCACGGTGGACAGCACAGTGAGCTATCATTGTATCTTTTTACTAACTCCACTCCCTTCCAGAAAAGTCTTTATTCCAAGCTTCTCACTGATCCCATCACTTGAAGTTCCAGTTAATCTTTCTAGACCCTTCCCAGTCTGCCCTTGGCAGCTTTTCCTGTAAACTCTCTTCTGCCCCTTATGACGCCCAGGATCCTTTCCTATGGAATTTTCTGCTCATTCCTCTGATTCTCTTCCCTCATCTATCTGCCAGTGTCCCACTGGAACACCATCATAATAGCTTCCCAGTGGGAAACTCTTCACTGGCACTGCCTTACCAAGGACTGTATCACCAGCAGCAACTGCTTTGTCACACAGATTCCCTGGCCTGTTTCCCTCTAGGTGCCAGACCCAGAGTCTATGTTCTTCACAGGCAGCTGTTGCCTTTCCTGTGACTTTTTATCTAGATGACTTGCTTAATATGGACTCTCCATATATTTGTCTGTTTACTCACTCCTGCTGTTAATTTCCATATAATTTTTCATACTATAAGCAGCACCACAGGATTAGAAATAGTTGTACATTAACCACATAATAAAACTAAATTTTAAGTGGAGAAAGCCTACTTTGACTTTTATCTTAATTCTTTGGTTTTAAGACATCCAAAGGAATAAAATGCACATTTAACCATTTATCCATAAAGAAAAGTTAAAAGACTAAGTTTGTCCTGAGAGAAAATGCAAACATTTTAAGTTGATATGCCTAAAATATGGATAGATTTTCTTGTTGGTGGTGGTTTATTTTTCATAGGTTAGCTCCACATTTTATTTCCTTGCGTATAGAGAAATAGGTTCTAAGTCCTTCTTTATTATGCCTATGCATTAGAATTAACATGGATTTTTGCATTATGAATTAAATGTAATCTCTTAAGTCAAAATAAAAGAAATAATGATGATTACAGGATTTTTGAAAACATTTAATTGATAATTTCATTCTTGTTTTAACACCTACCTAGTAGGGGAAATACCATGATTATGTCTTTGTCCTACAGCCTGAGGCTTTATACATTTTTACTTCTCCAAAGAAGATGTCAATATTTCTCAGTGCTTCAAGGTTTTGCAAGAAATCTATTTAGGAAAATTCTGGCTCTACTCTATTAACTTCACTTTATATCTCCTTTCCTCCTCCTGCTCCTCTTCCTGCTCCTCCTCTTCCTCCTCCTGCTCCTCTTCCTGCTCCGCCTCTTCCTACTCCTCCTCTTCCTCCTTCTCCTGCTCCTCCTCCTTCTCCTCTTCCTTCTGGCTTCAGGCTCACATTTTTGCCTCCTAAGTGTTCCAGACTCACACTTAGCTAAATCTCTTTCCTTGGCTATATTTTCCCTCCCTCTGTTACATCTCTGGGTGATTTTCTTTATTATTCTAACAACATATGTCATATTTGCTATTGTCTCTAAGAAGCCCACCTTGTTGTTTATAAGACTACAACCCCCCCATAATTAGATGAAAACACACAATGCAGATGGATAATTCAAATGCAGCTTTTGCTTAGGAGGAGGAGTTGTTGACTTGTCTCTACCAGTTCTCTTATGGGAGACTTTGAATATCTTAGCTGATTTCTTTGATCTTTGTTTTCTCCATATTTAAAATGAGTTTACTGTGTTTAAAATGAATACAGTCATGTAATGCAAGACTGAAAAACAACAAACAAAAAACCTGTTGGGAAATAATAAGCAAGTCTAAGTGATATTACTACAATGTTTTCTTTACAACTGTCTCAGGCCTGGAATATAAAGGAAAAGCTTAAACCTCCAAGAAAGGTAACGATACCGACCTATTCCCACCACGTCCAGGCATCTATAAACCTTTAGATTTCAGCCTCATCAGTGTAATTCTAGGGGTTTTTGGTGTCAGACAGAAGCAGTTTCATCTCACTCTGGGGTACTTGGAAATGTGCAAATGAAGAGTACATTTCTGGTTCTTGTCAGCTGGGCTTTGGGGAATGAGTGTTACTGACAATGTAGTTGGTTTGAGAAAGAAGCAGGAATTCTCTGTTCTACAATACCATCAGAAAAGAAGTTGCTGTCCTGATGCTAACAGATCCTCCAATGAGATGCCCCTCGAAGTCCCACACCTTTGCCATAGCTCATCAGTAGCTGTTTGGAGACTGGAGAGCCACTATGGAAAACACTCCAAAGACTGACCTGAGTGGAGGTCATTGAACCCAGTGCTTATCGTAACCCTCTCAGTCTTTCTTCAGACTTGAGATTTATTAAGCAACTCTGGGATACTTATGCAGCAACCTGGAAGCCTTGCTCCTCTGCCGAGCTCAGAGAAAATGAATTCCTACTGGGTTAAGAGGGATTTACATCAGCTCTACAAATAATACTTTGATTATGAACATTTTTAGAACCCAGGCATAGGTTATAAGTGAGAGCATTTAAATATTCTTCAGCAGGTTTTTAGAATAGAATTACCCTTAGTGTTGAAAATGTTGTAAATATAATTCTGTCCAGAAGCAGAAAGTGGATAAGACAATAATGTCAAATGGCCCTTTCCACTCCCATTTACAGACTTTGAAGAATCAGCTAGCATCCCCTAACCTCAAATCCCTCAACCTCTCACGTTCCCCTTGTTTGGTTTCTTATCTCCCACCTTTAAAAGCCTATTTTGCTTTTGAGAGTGACCACACTTTCCATATGCTTCCCTGAGGAACCCTAGCATTTAATTAATGGGAAAGAATATAATGGTAACTTACTGTAGATCGTTTCTGTAATGTCATATACACTCAATTAATATCATAGAAGATTACATACATAAGCATTTATCCACATTAATGGTTCCTGGCCTATTGCTCCCAGTTGAAAGTCCCTGGGGTGTGGTAACCACTTCATTACTTTCAGGTTGTCTGATGCAGCCGTTAAGAGAACAGTGACCTGTAATAGCTTCTGAGGAGAAACATCAATCAAATACTTCTTGTCATCCCTACTTTGCATCTGTTTGTGTCAAATGTGAAGGGGATGAAAATCTTACCTTTTGGTTTATGATTTGATTTCCTTAATGTGGAATTGGCAATTTACTTATTTTTCCTCAATGATTGCTTCAGTAACCTGGTTGTGCCAATTCCAAATGCTTCTGGGCTCAGCAGTATTCACAGAGGTTAGACCCATGTTAGCCTGTATCCAGGAAGCAGTCTCTTGATAGTTTGTTATAGTGAAGGCTTTATCTGGGATACTCACGTCCTTTCTCCAGTTTGGCTTCCTAGATTTTAATGATCCCATTACATAGCTTTCAAGTGCTGCGTGTGCTTCCTCCTGTTGGGGTTTTAGAATATAAACTAAAGAGCAGCATTTTCTCTTTGGAAATTGCTTGTCCTTTGCTTACTCAGAATGGCTTTGTAATTAGGAGCAATTCATGTTGAAAGGAATCTCTTTAATACTGATTCTGTACACAGTGTCATGTGTCACTATTAGTTTAGAACCTTGCTCATTTAAGATCTAAATTTCTTTTATGTACAAAACATTGTTAGCATTTTGATATAACTTTTTAAAGTCTGAATTTTCATTCATTTATCTAACAGATAGTTACTAAAAGCACAGTGAGTACCAGGTTCTTTGGTATTGGACACGATGCTGGGAATTTGGATAAAAGGGATGTGGCTTCTGAATCTTAAAAGATGAGTCTCATAAGTATATTCATAGCTCTTTCCTCATTACTTACAATTTGCATGGCTATATGAGTCACACACACACACACACAAATAGATGTTACATGAATTGAAGGGTAGACAATTTATTATCCAATTAACACGGAAGGAAAGGCTTTACAATCAGTCTATGACAAGAGGAATAAACCAAGACACTCTTGGGACAAGCTTACCATTTCACATACTCCTTCTTCAAGTGAATTATACAAATAGTAAAAATTTCTTGGAATAAAAGGAAATATAAGAGTGTAGCTTGCACAATCTGTAGCCAATGAAAGAAGGATAGTCTTTTTATTCACAAGAAAATATTTAGCTTCTCATTCTAGGAAACAGAAGGCATTACAAGTGGTGCTGAGCAGTAGACAATTGTAAAATGTGCAGTTAGAGAACATAAATAGACGATCAATGAAAAACCCATTGGATGTGGAAGAAAAATTGTTTTCACCAAATGGTCTTCAACTGTCCCTTTCTCTTGATTCCGATCTAGTAAAAAGCCCTGCAATGTTCTCTTCAACTGCCATTTCTTTCGTATTCAGAAACTCTGATCACACAGATAACATAATTTTATAAAGAGAGAGTCTTAGAAATAGTTAATTTTGCAAGCTGGGTTTATCCATTGAGATGAGTCTTCATGATGAAAGAATAGCTCCTTGCATGAGTGGAATAACACGAGGTGGCTTCTTCGAAGGCCTGAATCGCCAGCAAACTAGGAGCATCTAGTTGTTCTTACTTCTCTTTGTCTTCAGGATTGTTGTGCTTCTTTTTCTTATTTTCTTTTTATTCCATTTTGCCTTTGCAGTATATCATGGGTTCATTTAGCTTTATTTTTGCTTAAATGTGTTCATATAACTTCCTTATATCTTTTGGGACCATTGAATTATTTGGAGGAGAAATTGCTTCATTCTTTGTAATGGGATTCTGCAAGAATATTCTTCTTTCTTTTCAATTTTTTTTTATAATTTGTGTTGTTAGTTCTTCTTGAATGATGCCATATTCTTATATGGAAGAATGTCCTATTCTCGCTTCAAAAGAACCAAAATTTCCTGTGAGATAGTTTTGGGTTGTGTTTGTTGACTTCTTTGAGAGAGCACCAGTTGCATGTGGGAGCTATCCTCCAATCCACTCTGAGGATGCTCTGATTAAATTTCCTATCTATCTGAAAAATAAACCTGATAGCGATTGTTAAAATAGGGTTGGTAACTGTTGACCTTATAAATTGTGCCTTTATAATCTACAAAGGGTCCTCACATGAAATTTGTCAGGAAGGTTCAGATTCTATGTGCAGGGATCTGGACAAAGTAGTTGATAGTAAAGCTGGCTGAAGAGCGCTGACATGCTTGTAAGTTTTGTTTCTGGACGCGATAACTCATTTGTAGGTACAGTCTAAGCCTACAGCTTTCCCCTTCTCCTTCTTGCTGCTAACCTTCCACTTCTTCAGTCAGCTTGTACTTTCTGTTTCCCAGTCTCCATTTTCAATTTTCTTGCTTGTCTCATTTCATTAAATTACACATCTCTAAGAAAGCTCAACAGTTCTGATTTTTATCCAAGCATGAAAATATCACTGACTTTTCATGGCCTCAAAGTGTGATAAGTTTGTTTAAAAACATGGACGCAAACATGTAGATGACACCCCGAGCCAGACTGAGAACAGTTCCTTTGTACTGGATACTTTTTTGGTGGCTTTCCCTTATGGCTAAGGTCACTCATCACTTTCTCTCTTTCTTACTCTCCATCACCCATATACCTCCTTTCATGAAATGTCTGTTTTAAGTCTACTTTACAATTTACTCATCTTAATTGTGAATTTCTAGTTCTTTTTAAGTTACGGATTTAAACTTTGAAAAATAAACTAATGTATGTTTTCTGAGCTTCACCTTTGCATTTACTGGATTGTATTTTTAAAGGAAGAGAAAAATATAAATTTGACAACTTTCACTTTGAAATGATTTTTCTGAGTGGTTTTGTCTCCAAAATCTTAGGCAATTCCAATCTGGTTCTTTCCTATTTTCTTTAAGAATCATGTAGCTTGAGCCCTTTAATTTTGACACAGAGGCTGTTCTGAGGAAAATTTTATATAGAGAGAGCAAAATGTATAGTGTTTTGATTTTTTGTTCAGCAATGTCTCTTTAAAAGAGCCTTTTCATTAAATAATAATAATGATAATAATAATAACATATGGGAAGTATAACGAAAATAAAGGGCATGCCTAATGCTTTGAGTCACTGAGTGACGGTAACCCTGTGTCCCCCATTCTTACAGACACCCATTTAATGTTTTGGAAGATTCTCTCCTAGTATATGTCTTTTTTTTTTTTTTTTTTTTTTTTTTTTTAAAGAAAATAACCTTTGACAAAATGGCAAATGGAGTTTGGATCTATCTTAAACTTATGGAAACAGAATACTTCAAAATATAGAGAATCCTTAGATTAAAGAAAAATATTCTAGTTTTTCATTTTTACTCTTATGCTCAGGTTTCAGGAGCTTATCAAATTATTAATTTTTTTCCAAATTTTCCTACATTTGCATTAAAATATAATTCTAGGTAAACATGTGTCCCATTACCTCACATGTAATATAATAATTATATTATAAAAATCTCTAAGAAATATCTTACATTTTACAATTTTCTATTTAGCTAATATATAATCATTTTACACATTTTTATCTGTGGTGTGATATTTCAGTATGGCATTTTTAAAGATTTATTTTTATTTTTAAATTATGTACATATATGCGTGTCTGTATGGTTATTTGTGCATGAGTCTAGGAGTCGGAGGACCAAAGAGCCAATCCTCCATACAGGCTAGTATGAGATGCGTGAGGCGCATGCCGAGAGCTAAGCTTCCATCTCTCCCGTGCCCAGCATGTACTTAATCAGATGTGTTCTCTCGGGCCTTGACCTTGAGTATTTCCGTGCAGTCTCGGTTTTTGATTTTGTCTACTTGCAGTTTCTGTTTCCACATTAAATTATTTTATTGGCTAATTAATTATTGAAGCCATAACTTTATAGTTCCAGATTAATAAACTATAAAAGGAAAAAAGATTTTTACAAACATTGATTTAAAAATTATAGAGTAGTCAAACTTAAGAAAATTAGACATTAAATTCTTAAATTCATGGAATTAATTTTTTTCTTTTTAGTTGCCTGATTTAAAAAAGATATTAATTTTGGAAGTATTCATGGCTTACTATGTCTTCGTCAATGGCTTCTCATACATAGAACACATGCATAAATATTTGTTTTTACAGCTGATTATGTGAAATTCTTTTTCTTAAAGAAACCTTGTTCTTGTGATTTCAGTTTGTTCTACCTAAAGCCAAAATAACCAATTAACTCTACCGTACTACAATTCATAATAAAATTCCTGCTTTTTAATGGATTTTTTCAATTTACTTCTAGTTTAATTTACATTAAGCAAAAAAAGCAACTCGTTAAAATCCACCTTAAATATTTCCATTGATATATAAAAGATTCACTTTAGAGAACAAGAACTTTGGCTGGCCAACATCTGCAGAATCCATGGTCATGACTGGCTATTTTTAACTTTAGCCTACAGCACATTTCTTAGAATTTCTGATGCACTGCATTTATGCTTTATTTATGAACATTATTAAACACACTTATCTAAAAAATCAAAATAATGAGCACTTTAGAAATATTATTGTCTATTTAACTTCTGTAGAAAATGAAAATAGCAGCAAATTTAAAACCAAATATCATAGCTCTCTCCTTCTGTGTTGACTTGACCATACTAGAAAGTGCTGAACACTTTGACACTCGGATTGAATCTGTGAGTATGTGTGTAGTTAGCATTCTCTAGAGTAATGTAATTTATAGTGTGAATAGCTTCATAAAGAGAATGGAGATTTATCAGAATGACTCACAGGCTGTTGTCCAGCTAGTTCAACAATGGCTGGCTGTGAACAGAAAGTTCAAGAAAGTAGTTGCCCAGTTGGATGTCTCAGCTGGTCTTCAGCATACACTGAAACTCTGAAGAAGGAGGTTCTAATGCCAGTGAACGAACAGACTTCTTGATAAGCAGAGGGTGGGAGTGAGGTGAGGGTGGAGGGGGACACCAGGCAAATAGCAACAACTTCCTTCTCTGTAGTTATATGGGCTTCCTTAGAAGGTGTGGCTCAGAATAAAGGGGAGATTTCCCAGCTCAAAAGATCTGATTAGAGGCATATCTTCCAGCCTCAAAGATACAAGTCAGAAGTGGATCTTCCTACCTCACATAAGCGAAAATCCATCCCAAATGTGTCCTCTGCTTTTAGGTTTTAGTTAATTGAACATATAGTTAAGTGAATAACCAAGAATAGCCTTCACAGGATATTTTTGAATGAGGTTACTATTTGAATCAACATATTGAATAAAATGGATTGTCCTTCATAGTGTGGGTGGACCTTACCAAAGCAACCGGAGGTCTGGATAAAACAAGGTTGTTTTATGAAAGGGAGTTTCTGCTAATTACTCCAAGCTGAAGCATAGTCTTTTTGTTGTTGTTGTTTGGGTTTTATGTTTGTTATTTAGCTAGTTAGTTTTGTTTCTGTTTTTATCTGGCCTCTCAAATTAAATGTTGGCTATTCTTGGGTATTTAAACACCTTCTGTCCTTCAAACTGAGATTCCTACCCATGTGATCCCATGGTTCTCAGGCTTCAGTCTTGGGCTGGAATTACCCAGTAGCTTTCCTGAGACTAGAGTCAGCTGTATGTAAATCTCAGGACTTCTTAGGCTACATTATCATGTGAACATATTTCCAATCATATGCATAAATATTTAAGAAATAACAATGACACTAATATAATTTTACTTCTGTAGTAGGATAGTATTTGTCCCACGTACGGGTTTAATAAAAGCTGATTGGCCAAAGGCAAACATTAAGTGTAAGCAGGGCTACCAGGCTAAGAAAACTCTGAGTACAGGAAGAACAGAGACTGATGCCAGAGAGTGGCCAGAGAGACACCACAGACACGATGAGGAGACTGGAATGCTGCTCTGAGAAAAGGTGCCTAGCTGCACAACAGAACAAGATGGGTTAAATTAAGAGCAAGCACTAGCAAATAATATGCCTCGGCCCTAGGTCAATCAGCATAAAAACAATATAAGCCTGTGTGTGATTATTTGAGCCTAAACGGGGCCGAAAGTAGAGCTAAACCTCAGGTTCAGGCCCAGAAAGTCTGGGCCAGAACCATATACAACATACTTCTATATAATAATTATATAACATAATATTCTTTATAATAAAACAATATTATTTATTAATATTATTGTATAATAATATTATACTGTAACTATAACAATATAATAATTGCAAATAATATAACTAAAGACTGAAAGTCTTTAAAATACAGAAAATATCAGCATTGGGTGAGTTGGTCATAAACTGTAAAGCCAGTAAAGAAACAAAGAAAGTTCATATGCAAAGTTTGCATTCTATGTAACTGATTGTGAGCTAATAGGTCTGCAGAGTGAGTGATTGTTGAAAGGTCAAGCAGGTCCTGGAAGATAGCTCAGAAATAGAAAGCATGCTTGCTCATACAGGCCATCAATTCAGTTCTCAGAACAATCACATATACGTAGTTAGATCTTTTAAAGTTGGGTTTTGTGGCTGTGTTTAGCAATCACCTAGTGAATTAGATTTTGAGCACTTGTCTCAAACTTTCAGTAGATAAAATATAAAAATGTCATTGAGAAAAGTTTGTTGCAAATGCCTATATGTTTCCAGGGTGTCTTAAAACTTAGGGGCAACACTGAAAAGTCGTCATCTCTTGCAAGGGAGGAGTCCATAAACTTTGGCATGTATATTAATCACCTAAAAGGCTTGTTGGTTACTTTTATTGCCAAATAGGCAGGTACACACGACTTCCCAGAATTTGACAAACTGGGACTGAGAATGCAAGTCCAGCTTCAGCCGCATAGTTATTTAAGCTATGCACCAACTTTGACCTCACAGTAAGACCTTGGTCTTCTCCTGCACTACCAAAACTCTTTGTCAGCCCTTCATCCAGAGTTTTTGTCTCAGTCCCTCACGTGGGGCCAAGATTTTGTTTACCTTAAAAAACTCTCAGGTAAAACTGATACTTTTGACCAATATGAACCGAACACACAAGGAGGATTTCTATTCGACCTAAGACATTTTCCTCCTCTCTTACAGGATTTATTTGGGCAGTTGAAACTGACTGCTTTGGGAAATATTCCTTGCATAACTATCAGTAGAAAGCATGCTTGCTGTCTTCTTAAACCTCTTATTGGTCTTTCAAATATGCAAAGATCTGAAGGAAGAACAGATGCTTTTATATTTGCATGTTCATACTGGATTTGGGAATTATCACCTTAAACTTGCTTGTTCAATAGCTTCGTCCTTGAAAACACTTAGAAATGTGAAGGTGGATAGGCTGCCACCTGTGGCACATCTTCAGGAGGAATATAGAAGGTGAGCCTGATATCTTCTTTTATATAGTTCCTAGATACACATCTAATTATAGTTTAGCATTCTTGCTTTAAATAATCACAGACTAGATAAAAAAAAAATAAAATGTGGGACTCTTCCTAAATAAGGACTTTAAAGAGGTCATTTAGAATCTTCTAGCTGTGTTCACACTTCCTCTGGAATTCTTGTACAATGCCAAATGATAGCAGTTAATTTTCATTTTCTTGAGGATTGATTGAGTTAGAAGGCACTCCCTTCTAGCTTGTACGTTTTCTAGCTTTACCCTCTGGCTGCCTAAAAATAAGAAACAAAGCTCACAGAAGCCAATTTTGCTGCAAATAACAGGTTTGTTTAAATGAGAAGTTGAAATTGCTTTCTGAAATGAAATTTGGGGCATAACTGTGGACTTCAGTTGAACATTATCTCTGTTTTTCCCCACCAAAGAAAATTAAGCATTTATTGTAATTATTCTGCACAGTCTACATTTAAAGTTAGTTTTTTCCAAATTGCTCTAGGGCATATATATAGTATTTCCTTAGAGAGTAGTTGGAGAAAGCCAAATTATTGCCTATTTCCAAAGAAAAAGACACAAATAATGTGCAAAGCTATGGAGAACAAAGATTAAATACAAAATGGCTGAGCCATTCTTAGAAGGAAGAAAGCAAACTTGAAACCCATTACAACAGATACATAAGGATGATATTAGAAATTAACATTTAAAAATTATTAGAAATTAGATTTTATAAGTTTACCTTAAAGTAATCTGTCATTTCTCCCCACATAATAGTCCTTAGATTGAATTCAAATTAATTGATCAGGATTAAAATTTATTAGAAGGAACTAGTTGCACAGAGGTTTTTTTGGGTTTTGGAAGTATTTTTGCATCATCTTTAGCTTGATCCATTCTCTCTACTAATTAAATTGGTTCAGTAAATATTTGGAGCCTATTGTTCTAGGTAGGCATTTAATGAAATTTTTGTTAAGTGTTGGAAAGGTTAGATAGCAGACAAAGCAGGATTAGCTTTCTTCTCAAATTTATGTTGAAGACACAGCTCTGTCTTTTAGACAGGATGGCACTTAAGACAGCGTCTATCTTTTCTAAAATAGTTTTCACCCCGATAGTTTGCCAGTCTGATAATTCATATACAAGAAGTGTAATCCAAATTTAGCAATCAGCAATAGAATGCCAGTCTAATGGACCTTTTTATCTCTGGAGCAAAAAGGACAATGCAGAGGTGTCAGAAGAGAGTGTATGAACAGAGGCAGCATAAAGACTGATGTTCTTACTTCAGTTCCCAGATCAGTGACTAAGACTCAATCCCTTCCTTGAATCTCTGTCTTCCATTGAAAGGCAGAGGCAGCTGAACCTTTCTAGCCACAACACTGCAGTGTAGAGTCATGTTGATATTTATAAAAACCCAGGGCACTCCCACTTTGAAATATCTTTGTAAGACTTGCAGGCACTATTCCATCAAGTTTCTATGTAGATGTCAATGAATAGCTCCTGACAATGTCCCCATGACTGTCAGAGTATATTCAGTTTGTTTCAAAATGTAATTAGTGGATTCTTAGTTGAATCCATCCATCAGAGACTTGTTCTGTGTAATTCTTGAAGGCTCACTTTGTCAGATTTCAGAGATGAGTAGGGGTGCCCCAACGTAATTGGAAGCAATAATAGCTGTAACCATACAATTAACTTAGGCACATTTGTAATTGAACAAAAAGTACATTACACAGGTCTGGTCAGATTTGAGTATTATTCCTCATTAAGAAAATTTTCTTTTTAAATTAAAAGAAAATTTCTGGATTGCTAAACTATGGCTGACATCAATTTGTCCTCAGCCACAATGGCCTCAGTAGTTTAAAATTCCACTAATTCCCTCCTCCAGACCACATTTTGAAAGATATGAATTTCTAAAGAGATGTAAGTAATTATATCTACACTGTAATGGAAGTTGCCATCACTCAGTGTATTTGCTATTCAAGTAACATTGTTGTATTGGTGAGCCATGAGTTTTCAGGTGGGAGCTGATCATAAATGCACCCCCTAAATCCACAGCAGAACTGAGTATCCCTGTCCATGTTTACCCTATGACTCTGGCTTATCATCAGTCCTATACCTATAACCACCTGGAAATTAAAACAAAATAAATTCCTAAACCTTAAACTGTGTGATTCATTACCACAATCCCAGTATTTGAAAATAGCTCAATACAGTAATTAACCAGGAACTAATAATTTAATAGATGAATAACTATATGAATTACTTTGAGAAATTATGATTAGCATCATGTGTGCTCCTGTGAACTGCCCCTGCTGTGTATTCTCCCTACCTCATCACATTCTAGTCATTTCCTCATAGAATTGCCTCTGACAGGAATTCTTGAGGTAATTTTTCTTCTAGTTTTAAGAGTTACTATGTTCTCCATAAAAGACAAGCAGCTGACTTTTCAAGGACACTCAACTTGCAAAACCACTTGCTATTGAATGCTCAGAAATGTCACTAAGCACATTGTAGGTGTGGACTTGGTCACCGCCACCTCCCTCCAGTCTAACTATGATGGTGGTGCATCTTCTTAGACACAGGCAAAGCACAGTGGCACATCTCACCATCTTGATAATGTTCTCCAGCCTCTGTTCACCTCTGCCCCATTTGACATCTTTCTCATTTAAGCACATTCACCACAGCACTATTAAAATAAAACAAACCTACATGCACTTACATGAATGCTGCATAACTATTTGTGACACATTTCTAATAAGGCTTTTATATCAAGCTTTTTAGCTTTTATTCAAGCATTTTTGTGTACCTTTTCAGAAAAGTAATGTAATGCTATCTTTCAAGAATCTTAAATGCTTTATCACTAAGTTCACTTTTAAGAAAATAATTAGAAATATGGTGTAGGGAGATGTCCTTTTTGCATTGTAATACCACTTGTTTTAATTACACAAAAATATATACAAAGGGGAAAAATATATACAAAGGAACAGCAAGTAAATAAAATAAGAAAGATTAGTGACAGGCAGTCACAAAATTATGTAAATGGTAAAATTTTATGCTTCAAAGAATTTACAGACTGTTTTAACATACCTAAATATCATGATATATGCACGGAATTAAGTTAGCAAGAATAACTCTTTGGTGTACACTTTTCCTTTAGTATTTTTCTACTTTGAACGTTTAATATATTTGAAGTCATGAATGCTGCCTTAAGTAAAAATGCCTTCAATATCAAACACAGATTAACTGGTTATACCTTCTCTTTCTTTAGAACCACTGCTATTATACTGTCCTTACCCTCACTAGCCATTTATTGATGATAGCTATAGCTTAGAAGAAAAGCTGCTCATATTTGTTATCATTTTACTGTTACAGAAAATGTATAACAATGAGAGATTTAACTAATAATGTGAAGCGAAAGTCTGTGTTTTAAGTAGCACATACATCATATTGAGATAAGTAAGAACTCTCAGTCCTAACATCAAGGTTCCTTCCAAGGGGCTCCTTTAAAAGTAGAAAAATATAACAGTCCAAAATTGTTTACCTCAAAGTTAGCTGTGACTGTTAACTGTCATTTACAAATGAATATCTCAAAACTTGCTCAAAAAATTGCATTCTATGGCAAGAAACAACATGTAGTTTATTTCTGTTTCTATATTAACATCAAGTGATATAACACATTTCTTTATAAAGTGAAATTAATACCTTTGGTGTGTACTGACAGATGTTACAACATAGTTTTAATTCTTTTTTTCTGGTTTATTTTTTATATTTTTATTATTATTATGTACAAAGAAGTCAGACTTTCTATCCCTGTATATCCTTACTCAAGGTCCCTTCCCCCTCCCACCACATCAGGTCATTCTCTCTTCTCCACAACTCCCCACCCCTCCCTGGGCAGGCGGTCACAAAGTCCCACTGTCCCAATATTGCTTAGTTTAGCCTCCACTCCTGGCAAATCCAGTTTTCTCCCCCAACATCAGTTTTAATTCTTAAAAGAACTTTATTAAGAAGGTTACAAAGTATGCATGTTTCATTTAAATGTTTTTTAAAATACAAATTTTTATATACATAGTTGTTCTGTGGAAACTCTCTATGAATATTATATGTTCATTCCTCTGCATACTTTGATAAAACATAAAATATATAAAAAAGAAATCATAGAGTGTATATAACATGACTCTGATGATATATTTGAGAATAATGAGTAAAAGATAAAATTCAAAAGTTTCCTGTTAGTTAATAGCTTTCCATTTGACACCAGTTTTATGCTAATTCTTTTTCTTAGGGAAAGATGTTTTTTCTAAACCTAGTAAGTATCTAAACCATTAGATAAAAATATTAATTCTATGATGTACACACGGGAAATTTTTTACACTTTGATGTATTTTTTTATTCTATTATTTCTGTTATATATTACATAAGTAGCTATGCCTGAATAAGAAAAGAAAATAAAGGCAATGTTTTGTAAGTAAGAGTAAATGATAAAGACAGAGAAAAGAATATCTGTTTGTAGTGTAAATGTGTGTGTGTGTGTGTGTATGTACGTGAGAGTGTTAATGTGTGTATACATATAAAATGAGTAAATAATTTACTTCTCAGTAACATTTGTGATCTGGTCTACTTGATTGAAAGACTGGACACTAAATCACATAGATTATCCTAGCGGCTTTCTTCTATAGTTTGTTTTTAACAACTTGCTACAAACTGAAAAACTATGAAATATTACCTCTTAAGTGTACTGCTCACTTTATGTAGACCCAGAGATTGTTATTGTATCAGACCCATGGAAATAGCAGAGGGATGCTGAGATGTAGCTATTCTGTGTCCTGTGGAGAGCTGTGCTGTGATATATTTCTATAGTAATTTTGAAAGGAACCTGGAGAATAGTGTAATAACCATTAAAAGGGAAATTAGCCCTGATGTCTAGGCAGATTTAAATCAAGTGTACGGCTCTCTCACTTCCATAACTTATATAACTCTTGGTAATATCATTTTATACAGTTAGCCTGTGTCTTTCTTGAAGTCACTGATTCTAAGTTAACAGTAGTATTAACTCTTTCTTCTCCATTGAGTCAGTTAAACCTGACAAGTGGGATAGTAGTCAAGATTTGTTACTAGCTGTATATGTATGTAATAGTGAAACTTAATGAAGTGAGCATAATTTTCACTAGGAACTACTTTATAGCTATCTTAATTTTGTCTTAAAAATCATAATTTCAACTATTTGGCAAGAGACTCTGACACTATACAAAGCCAGAAAAAGTTGGTGTAAAAAAAAAAAACCCTGGCTTTCTTTAAAATAAATTGGGAGAGGGGTAACCATGGTAACCAAAGGGCAGCAACCACAGAGGAGAATGGAAAAAGAAGACTAAATGCTCTTACATGTTCAAAGTTTATCTTTACTGAGTTCTATTTAGAATCATAGTGTTGTTTATTAATAAATTTCTAGTCCCAAATTGACAGTTTCTAATGCTGTCTCTACCACATGTAATCTCTATAAATTTGACTGGTTAGCAGTCAATATTTTATACCCATAATGTGTAGGGTATCCTGAGATTCAACTTACTTCATGCATTACAAGATGTACCAGTAAATATCAGCTCATATCATTGTTATTGTAAGCCTTTCTCAAACATTCTTAGTTACTGTGAGCTTCATGGACATAACTACAGTACATTTGATGCATTTGAAGTATGATAACACATATCATGTTGTAAGATAAAATGCAGTGATTAAAAAGTGATTTGAATATGCTACAAACAAGAAATAATACTGGTTTTTAAGAAAGAACCTTTTAAAAGCCTTGATAAGGTTAAGTATGTGAATCTGAACTGCCCAATTTTAATTTGTGGTTATTAATTAGTTAAAAAGCAATGTAGGAGCAAGAAATAAAAGGTCCTTTGGAATGCTAGAGACTAGTTACTAGTTTTCCTGTAAAGGCAAAAGAATGAAAGTAGACAGTTAAAAGGGATCCCCTATTACAGACAAATTCATTGTCAATATTTTGTTTTACCATCTTATGTCTACAGACACCATAAGTATCATTCAGAAAAAATGACATGATATAGCCTAAAATGAACAAAATCAGGGAGGCACTTTTAGTTTTTATTCTCAAGTAAGTAGGGTATCAGGCATTCTTCATCAAGTTACTAATTAAAAATTAATGAAAAAATGATAGATGGATGGTAGATAGATAACAGACAGACAGACAGACAGACAGACAGACAGACAGACAGACAGACAGATAGATAGATAGATAGATAGATAGATAGATAGATAGATAGATAGATGTAAATTACAACCTCTCTGACCTTGTTGGTGAGAGTCCTGTCTGAATATTTGTGATGACTTTTGCAGATTGTTTAATCATATGAGTTTTTTACCCATGCAAGTATTGTTACCTTTCTTTCAACAATTGCTATGTTCTTTATACCACAAGCCTAGTTATTTGAGATTTAGAGTCTAGTGAATTCAATGCATGTAATGGTACTTGGGATAAGGTTTAGTTATTATTTGTTTTTGGTCTTTTGTGAGGCAGCATCTCTCTTAATATTTGTAGACAAAGCTTGCCTGAAACATCCTGTGTTGACCAGGCTGGCTGAAAACTTGCAAGGTCTCTCCTTTTGCCTCCTAAATGCTGAAACCAAAAAACATACACCACTGTGCCAGCTTTTAAAAAAAATACATTGACTCATGTCATAGCCTTTTTGACTTTTGAGATCAAGCACATTGTGAGTTGGAAGAAAACATTGACAGCAGAAAAAAACAACTGGAGGTATCTTAAGAGAAAGCTACAGTTGAGGATGTTAATGTGACCATGGTAGAAAGATAGATTGTAATTTGGAAGCTTCCAGAATCCCACAGCTAAGCAGCACCATTGTGGTTGAAGGGTGTTGCCTCCTAGAAGACCAAGTGGGTTAGTTAAGAAGACTCAAGTTCAGAGAGAGGTGAAACTTGACAAAAAGTGGTCTGTGACATGAGAAATGCTTCATACTCTAGCTTCATGTCTAGAGGACAGGAAAATGAATACAATCCATAAAAATAGAGAAATCATAAAAAATTATAGCCTCTGACGGGAAGAGCTGCTTAGAGATCTAGTATGTTTTATAAGAGCCATGGGCATTGTGGTGAGCTATCTAGCCAGAAGTTACAAGAGTAAGACTTGGAAAACACCTATGAGTCACCAATGCAATATATTGGACATAGTGATGCATTCTATACATTAAGCCTCAAAAGGCTAAAATGGGAGGGTTGTGAGTTCCAGACCAACCTAAGTGACTGCTAAGACCCTGTCTAAAACTAATTCATCAATTAAGCAAACAAAAACCTTCTGAAGTGACAAAGGTATATGAAATTAATAAAAGAATAGGAACAGTAAGAAACGACATTGAAAACATATAATCCCTAGTATTTATCTGTTTCCCTCTCTGCTAAAAATCATGAAAATCTATGCACAAATAAAACATTCAGCTATACAAAAATGACAGATATCAAATCACATGTCATGATTATTATTGCTTTTAAGATGAACAAGTACAGTGAATGAGACAGAGAAACATGGCCACTGTTTCAAAGGCCAACAGAAAAAAAGCCAAAGTACGAGAGGTTGGCAGCTGCCAAGACTAGCAGACCCTTGGTCCTATTCGGGATGTTATTTCAACTTCACCGAGCTGTGAGAACAGAGTTTTGGAAAGTAGAAATAAATATTTAAATAATATATTCCACATGAATTCTTAATATAGAATTATGGTGAGAAATGGAAATGATGGCATTGTAACAAATATGCTAATACAGAAACATCTCCTAACCAGGACAATGTCTGAGTCCATCTCTTATCTAGAAATGGAGTCCACCCATTGTACTAAGGTAGAATAAGGAAATTCCACCAACATTGTTCTTTGTAAATAGTATCTCTCTACAAAACACAAATACTTCCATTTTTATTTTCTGTTTATTATGCTTGCTTTCTTTTGGACTTACATTTTGAGCACGTTATTTAATATTTAATTTTAAGGACCCATTTCCCCTGATATTGTCATTTTCCTTTTAAAAACTTATTTAAATCTAGTTAGTATTTTTATGACATTATGAGTTTAAATAAGTTCAGGGCTAATGCCTATTTTGTAAAAATGATGTTGTTTTAATACATTAACATTAGCATATTGAAGAGCTATAATTTGAATGGATAGAAAGTGTGGGCTAGTCGTTGAATATGTATAACCATTTAGTTAACCTTTTTAATTAAACATTTTGTTTGACAGACTACTAGATTGAAATTTAGTTGTGAAATAATACAGAGATTCTGTTTGTCTTGTCCACAGTTCCTCATAATGATACTGATATTTGCAAAGTTCATACCTTCAAGGATACCTATGCCATCTTTTCACAGCCACTGATGCTCTAAACTACTTGTGGCATCAAGAAAGCATCTATATTTCTACACCTGTGTTATGAGAATTCTATAAAGATAAAAACACACAATATGCAGCCATTAGAGGCTGGACTTTTTCACATAGCTCAACTGTACAGTGATTCATTTGGGTATTTCCTGCCTAATACCTGGATGTTTTTCATTCCTGATTTGTATTTCATTGTAAGCACAAACTGCAGTTTAACTGCTGAAGGATAGATATGTCTGTTATCTCTAGCATGAGCCTATGAAATGTTGCTTGCTACATTCATATTGGTGCTTTTATGTGGCCATAATGACATTTTCTCTGGGATATATGTTAGAGTTATGTGGTAGATGTATGATTGTTGAGTTATGTGGTAGATGTATGTACACATACACACACATCTATGTGCATAGTGACTAAATTGTTGTACATCCCACCACCAACGTATGAGGAACATAGATCCTTCATTTTTTACCTATACTTTTGCTTTACATTTTAGTTGGTGGTATAAAGGCATATCACTGCCAGGTTAATTTTTATTTCTGTAAAGGTAGTGATGTTGAATATAGTTCTATAGTCTTATTGGATAGCTAAATATCTTTTATAATAAAATATTTTTTCTCTGAAGTTTGCCCCTCTTAATAATTAAATGATAGTTGAATTTTGGGTTCTTTAATATTTCAGGTATTGGCTTCCTGGCAGATGTGTGGTTTGCAGATACGGTTCTTCTTCTGTGTGATTTGTGGCCCCCTCCTGTAGTCCGGATATTCACCTGCCCTTATTCTTGTGTAGAGCTCGTGCTCAAAAAGAATTTCTTTTGTTTTCCCTAAAACTCTGTCCACTTATCTTTATGTCTTAAGGTTTATAAAATGTGTGAAATATCAGTTGTATTTTTTGTCTTTGTTTTTCTTCACTGATGTTCAATATCTAGGGCAACATTTGTTGAAAAATTCATTTCTTTCTCTTAAATGTGTTTTTGTTTTAACTGCATGTACACATGTGTCATAGTCATGTGGCGTGGATGATATCACAAGGCTACTCTCTTAAAGAAAAGTAACTCTCCTCTCTCCATTAGCCTTCAATTGTGAATAGTTTCCCAGCTAATGATGGGGCCTCAAGAATCCCTCCTCTCTCCTGTAGGCAGAGGTTTCTGCCCCATGAGTGACTTTCAAATACCCAGTAGCTGCTTCCTAAATTACTACACAAAGGCTTATATTAATTATAAATACTTGGCAGGTAGTTCAGGCTTATTACTAATTAGTTCTTATACTTAAAATATACCAGAGTTCTTATTGATGTTTAGCCACAAGGCTTGGTACCTTTTCTTAGTATGGCATTTTCATATTGCTTCCTCTGCATGCATCTTGTGACTTCTGCTTCTGCCCTTTCTCTTCATATCATCCTTAGCTTGGTCACCTCGCCTATATTTCCTGCCTGGCTACTGGCCAATCAGTGCTTTATTAAATGAGTTTAAGTCAAAAATCCTTACAGAGTAAAAAAGAAATATTCCATAGCTCTGTCCAAACTGGAATTTTCAACTGACTTAATGTTACTGGCTTAATGTCACTCTGAGTTCATGGGTGCAACAGCCAAGTCATGTGATATCTGTTAACTCCCATGCACCTCTTGTTTATTTTCCAATATTCTTTCTATCCCACCTTAATAATGACTGAACACTAGCAGTTTCTTATTAAGATATTAAAAAATTTAAGACAGTAAGAAATTTCAATATATTTAAGCTAACCCTCCTGTATAATATGTGGGTGCATTTAAAAGATTTGTCTCTCTGTATAAGCAGATTTTATTTTTGTCTTTTTTACAATATCTTTTGCAAAACAGGAATTTAAATTTCTCCCTGGCTTACTGAAATATACTTGACAAAATTATATATAATTAAAATGTAAAATGTGGCAATTTATTACATTACTTATAAAGTTTAAACTATGACTATCTATAGACATACACCATGGCCTCATTACTATGTTTCAGTCAATGACCATTTATATACATAATGATGTTCCCACATTGCATAATTTTTCAATCTCTTTAATTTGCATAAGTATACTCAGTGATGTTCACACAGTGATAAAATTGCTTAACAATACAGTTTGCAGAACATATCTTCATCCCTAACTAATACATGGCTTTACATAATAAAAAAGATTATAATTAATCAAATTATCATATCTATCTCCCATAACTATCTCCTTTTTCTTTTGAGAGACTCATTATCAGTATATTTTCAGTATGCTAAGAGAGAGTCATGATGCTGTAGCTCTCTGAACTTTTTAATCCTACACATTGTAACTTTTTCTTTTTGTACAATACATCCAGATTTCTCCCATTGCTCTCCTGAACCCATGTTATACTTGCTGCTTTTATATACGTTTTAAAATTTCATATGTAAGTTACATTATGAAGTATGTGTTTTTCTGTGTCTGTTTATTGTGTTTAACATAATCGTTTTCCAAGTCTATACACGTTGTCAGGTCAGATCTCCCTCTATTCAGCCTATGTGATGCTCCCAAAGAGCCTACCTATTCTTTTTAAATGTTAAAACATATTTTTCTCTGTATGTGTATGTATGTATGTGTGTATACATCACTTCTTCATTATCATATGTACATTGATTGACACTTATGTTGGCCCATAATATGGCTGCTGTGAGTTAGGTTATAATGCTTTAAGTGAATGCAGATGTTTCTTCAAGATGATGAGTTAATTTCCTGTGAGAACTTTATTAAAGAAAGAGCACCTGGATTATATGGTAGTTCAATGATGTTTAGTAAGATCCATACTGTTTACCATAGCATAAATCATCTTACAATACCATCAGCAGTTTCTATGGGTTCTTTATTTCCACATTCTTGCTAACACTCCTGACCTCGTTCAGCAACTGGCTTCATGTACAAGCTCAAATTATTTTCTGTATGTTTATTAATTATTTGTTTATGGTCTTTGAAAGAATGTTTATGAAATCTTTGGTTGATTTTTTTTCTTCTTGACACTGGAGTTGTATGAATTTCTTGTTCCTTATGTGTTTTAGATGTTAACTTCTCATAAGAAATACCATTTGCAAATATTGTCTCTTACTGCCTGACTTTTTTATTTGCTATTGCTGTTGTTGTACAATATAGTTTCACATGATTATTTTTATTTTTATTTAATATTCTATCCTGCTTTCAAATAGTTGCCAAAACTAATGGAATTTTTCCTTGTGTCTTTTATGACGGTTGTGGTTTCAGACCTTAGATGCAAATCTCTAGTTTGTCTCCAATGGATATTTTTTCTTTATTTATTTTAGTTTTTTATTATAAAAGAAAGTTAATCAATGCAGAAAAAAATTTGATGAGCTTCAATACTTGCTTGTCAATGGTGAATAAAAACCCCAAGATTAATATTAATAAAAAGAATCTCTGATAGTTTGATTAAATATGCAAGTATATAATATTTAAATAGCATAGTTATAAAATGAAAATCGATTAGTAAAAACAAAGGTCACTAGAAATGTACCTACTAAGGTCAGAACAACAAGAGAATCACTATTCTCTATTTTTTGAACACATGGCTAGAATTTCTAACTTAAGTATTACTAAGTCAAGAAAAGTAGTTAAATGTATTACAGGTCCCAAAACAATAAAACTATCTAGGTTGGCAAATGACACATTTGTCTTTGTAGAAAACCATAGGGAATCTACCAGATTCTTTTTAAAGGTCTTCTTGAGCAAGGTCATTATTTTAGCAAAGGTAACAGATAATGTTATTAATCTCAATGTTGCAAGTTTAAAAGCCTTTGTCTATTAAGGAAGGAGAGACAGCCCTATGAGACTTCTGGTGATGCCTCCTGTTCTGCAGTTTACCATGGAGGCTGATAGCACCTTCCCAGCACAGCTTCCTCTTTGAACTCACATCTGAACTTTAGGCTCCCATCTATATTAGAATGTGTATGTAGGAACAGAGGCAAGATTACTGCTCCCACCTTCTAAGGGATGCCATTCTTCACAATGGAAGGTACATATCTTAGCTTCTATGAACTCAAGAATTGTCCTTAGAATTGCTATCTGACTTGGGTCATCTGTTTCTTAGACAAACCTGGGCACTTGCTAAACTTCAGGAAGAAGGGGATCTGTGTCTCTTCTCTTCAGAGAGGGCTTCTCTCCCATCAGATAAACCACACTGGGGTCACCAGGTTCATCTGCTGCCTCTGTTTGAACAGGAGCTCCTTCCAGTCTTGGATGATGGGGGTTTCCATCCATACTGAGATTTGATAATTTGATGTGTTGGAGCTGTTGTACATGAAAAGTCTTTTCATGGGTGTGTCTCATCTTGGAGTTATTAAAGCACTTGTAAACACAAGTCTTGAGTTTGATGTTTAGAATATGATTTAACATCATATTTAAACTGGCATGTTTGGCATATAGGTCGAATTTTGAAGAAATAAGGACTGAGTAGAAGGTAAATGTGAGGGATATTAAGCCAAAATCCATATCCTCGTCATGATGTGACTTGGAATATACATGTAAATTTACCTATAATTTATTATAAAACAGAGAAGCAGTAAGTGTACAATCGGTTCTCTGTGAGCCTGTGAACCAGAGCCACAGCTGGGAGATCAGTGAAAAGGAGATTCCCAAACATATTTCAGATACACCAGTGAAGGGACCTTTAAATGAAAGTGAGAGTAATCAAAACTCCCAGAGCCTTACTTTACAAATTTATCTTATGACTCTCCAAAAAAAAAAAAAAAATCAGCATTGGTAAGATCTGTCTGATAAGCAATCCAATATACAGCTTGTGGGATCAGGCTTAGTCAACTGTCAGATTAGAAGGCGCTGGTATTATCTGTCTAATTAACAGTATTTATATAATGTTTACTTCATACTAGATATTACTTTGAGCAATTTCTGAGCATCATTCAATTTACTAGTCAAAACATTGTGAGGGAAGTAGTTTTCTATCCTAGTTACACAAAGGTTGTAACAAGCACATGAAGTTTAAATTGTTCCAACATCACCCACCTATAAACAAAAGCCAGAAAGCCAGGTTTTCTACCCAGGAAATCAGGCATAAGAATTCATGTTCTTCCCCTTCTTCCTGACATGCAAAATCACTACTATCAATCCTAATACTACTACAGATTTGGAAGGTTTGGGAGAATTAAACTTTCTGATTAGCCCATTTTAGCTACTATATGCCTTCTAGCTGAATGCTTTCTATATTTTAAGGTCACTGTTAGGAATAGCAGTGGTCGTTAGCTACTTTTATTCATCTTGTAACTATGTTTTAGGCATGGTAAATATAGGGAATGCTAAGAGAAAGAAAAAGGAACATTCAACCTCAAAGTGAAGAAAGTCTGATGCCTATGAACAGGAGTTGAGGGAAGAACTGAAAAATCTAGATTTGCAGTCTGCATTCTTTAGGAGTGTTTGGTGACAAGGTGTTTAATCTCACTGTTCACTGTTTGGACATCAAAGCCATTACCAACAAAGTTGTTTGCTATTACTTTGTTGCAACAGACCTAAGCAAAGAAATAAGGGAATTTAAAAGTTCTGTGTCTTGAAAGGCAACTTGTAGTCTATTTACCTGTTTCTCTTACTGTGAGAGGTCAGATTTCCCTTTTCTTAGGAGAGCAACTGTCACATAAAACACAATGCACAAGTGGTCTTTGAAATAGAATTTTTTATCTTTTGAGAGAGTATCGCTGCATGACTCTGGGTGGTCTGGACCTTGCTAAGTAGACTAGGCTGGCTTCACACTCAAAGATCCACTTTCCTCTTTAATTCTACATGCTGGAATTAAAGACTCCACCATACCTGGCAAATAAAATTTCATAACAACAACTCAAAGCTTGAGTTAAGATATTTGGTCACTATGAGATCAAAGATAATATCTCCAAATGTTTTTATATCAAGAGTTTATCCATGAACAATCTGCAAAGTACATGCAGTTGTTTAGGTAGCTCTCATATTCTGTAGTGGTTCATGTCTGCTCCAACCATAGCATGTCTTTCTTTTCTTCTTTAAATCTTGTAGGTACTGAGCTCTTTGTGTTTTCCTCTTCTTTCAGATCTCAGAGCAAGCAGGGGTTACTAGGAAGCTTGCATATGCAAAATAGATTTGACCTTGAAAGTACAGTATCAGTGAATTTCCCTGAACTGTAGCAATGTCTTCCTATTGGGATTTCTCAGGACCTGGGCTCACCATTTTATCCTAACCACTTACAGTAAGTGTTTGTATCAAACATACACAATTCTCCTGTTTAGGCTGCTGTAACCAACTCTTCAATTTCTATAGTTAATGAAAGAATAACATTGCTAAGAGGTACTTTTCATAGTGGTTTTTTTTTTTGTTTTTTTTGTTTGTTTGTTTGTTTTTTTTTTTTTTTTTTTTTTTTTTTTTTTTTTTTTTTTTTTTTTTTTTTTTTTTTTTTTTTTTTTTTTTTTTTTTTTTTTTTTTTTTTTTTTTTTTTTTTTTTTTTTTTTTTTTTTTGTCAGTTAAGTCTTTGTGTGTACCTTACTTCATAAAAAGAGTCAAAACAACCTGTAAATCAAGACTAGGTTTAAACGGAAAGAGAGAACAAAGCATGTAGCGGGTCTAGAGGAGACTAACTGAAATAGAGGAGTGGTGACTAGTCCATAGGATCAACTGTAGATGCTGCATTCACTTTGAAAAAAAAGTTAGCTCTGCCTCCATCATCCAAGTAAACCGAATGCAAAGGTAGAGCACTGATACAGCATGCTTGTGTATCTGCTGCCTTTCATCTTCTGTGTGTTCCAGCCTGGATTATCTGAAAGCCACTTAAGGTATTTAACAAGGAGCTCTGCCTTATCACTCGCCCTAACAGTAGCAATGCTATGACTGGATCAAAACTACTTCAAAGCTTCATAGAAGAGCTGTTTCCAGGACATGTAGTGATTGATTTGAAATAAGATGATGAGAAAGATACCACTGAGATACTTCTTAGAGATGACAGAGTGTTTTTGAAGCTTCGTGAATTATGATGAAGTCCCCTGTCAAGGATGGCTAAGAGCCTGCACCAGGGAACTCAGTGCATCAGGAATACATCTTTCAATTGTCTTTTGAGTAGCTGTTTGGCAATGGGACATGACACTATTTGTTTATATACAAAGAAACAAAGTGATTATTGTGTGTGTACTGTGCTTGTTAGCCAGACATCATCATGTCACTTCAAGCAGAATATTACTGAGGGCTGAGTGGAATTTAATTTTATTTCAATATACCTAGATTGGCTATATCTCTTCATTGTGTTTGAAGTGATTAATAGCCAGCAGCAAAGCTTAGTGGAAGGATGACAGTGACAACCGCTGAATATCATTATTGACTTAGAACGGCAACAATACAGTCTTATTCATGCTGCCAGTAAAATAAATTTCCCAGACAAAACAATTTTGTCTGTGTCTATATATTCCTGTGTAAGTGCTTCATTTATGTCTCTTTATTCTTTTCTTGTTTACTCAAAGGAGATTTCCATGTTAGAACTCCTGGCCCCCAAAATCTACTTTGCACAGATTTGGTCATTTCATGTTTACTTTGCCCACTTCTATATATCAAACCAAAAAATTTGCCTTAAAAATATTTAATTCTCACATGAGGCTTGTTTTTAATTTCCCACCCAGCCTAATTCATAAACATAGACTCCTTTCTTCTCCTTTCTGTGACTAAGAGTTAAAAAAAAAAAGAAACAGAATTTTTTGTTTGTTTCAGTGAAGACAGTAAGCCTATAAACACAAGTCTATTAACACAAGTGTACTAACCAAAAATCTGTAATACAAGAGTACAAGAAGTTGCAGTTATTGGCCAGAACCCAAGCTCTAAAGCAACAAAGAGAGAAACATAAAATAGAGAAGTAAGAAAACAGCACAGCGTACACACTCAAGTCACCCATTACAGGCCAGGCTGAAGCCTAGTTGCTCAGTGTGTGATCCAGCAGCAGCATCTCCTCCGAGCTTGTTATACATCCATTATAGCAGGACATGCTGAGGCCTAATTACCATAAAAGATCCATCTTAATATGATCCTAAAAAATTTCTATGCACTTCATAATATGAGAAAATATTTGGGCAGTGTAGACTGTAATCCCAGTTAACAGAAGGCTAAGTCATGAAAATTCCAAATCCATAAACTACTCAGTTTGCAAAGTGAGTTTAAGGTTAAAAGGGTACACTAGCAAGATCCTGACTTAAAAAGTGGAAAGGGGCTAGAAATGCAGCTCCATGGGAAAGTCCCTGCTTAGCATGCTCAGTATTGCATATACATGAAGCATCTGAATTAAAATTTTTTTAATTTTTTTCCTGATTTAGTTCTCACAGCACTTTTCACATGGCTGAATTTATTACTCACTTTCAAAAGTGATGGCTCTTAGCATTAGAAAGATTATCCATTCTAGGGGCCAAACCTTTTCTGTATACTACTGTCCCCGTGTATATATCATGCATAACAACAGTGATGACAGCCTAAAACATTGGCTCACCTATGGTTAACCTGAAGATGATTTTTCAAAGATTTCTGGATATCATCTGCTGAAAAAGAAAGTTTCATCTTATACTCATGTAGCCAGGGGTAGCCAGAAAGAAAGTGGTGTCATGGCTTTTAGTCACACCTCTATTTTAAATCAAGTGTTATTAACTTCTTTAATTTGCTACCCAAAATATTCACAGGACTTGAATTTTAACAAGGTTAGTGAAATTCAACCACAGTGCTGAAATTCTGCCATAATGGTAAATGTTTCAAAAGTGCCACTGAATCCAAAAGCAAATCATATAGTGGAAATGAAAAAAAATAACACAAATAGCCATTTGCAATTAGTTTATAGTCTCTTAAGATGTGATACTCATTTTCATGTTTAATTCCTTAGTTTAAAAATTTTTATAAAAACACAGATTTCTTTCAAAGTAGCTTATGATAAGAACTTACACGCCTTCAAATAAAAGACCAAGCATGAAATAGAAAAGATTAATGTTTCCTTCAACAAATCATTGGGGAACATAAAGCAAGTGCCACTACCCAACAGATGCAAACTTTAACAAGGCACTTAAAACCAACACTTGACAACCTGGCCAAATATGCCAGTTGAAGGAAATTAATAACTACACTGGTCAGTGTGAGAGTTTTTGTGCAGAAAGGCCAAGATGTCTGAATGTGAGCAGGAAAAACTCTTGGTGCCACAAGACTGCTGGCCCAGAAAGGAAATTATTGTGTGCCTGAAAAGTAGCAGGTTTCCATGGGAGGATATCTTACAATGACATGAATGTACTCACATAGAAGGCAAATATGAGGATTCTTTTATTCACCAAAGTCAATTTTATTAGCATCCTAAAATTTTAGAGTAGATACAAACTAATTACAAGTTGACTGAAGAACTCATTTTTTTCTTAAGAAGAAGAATGGAAGGGTAAACTTGGGGGAGGCAGGTGAGTGATAAAGCAAAGGTTTTGAAAACAGCCAAGTTAAAATCTGTTATTTTAGAAGCCTAGTAAAATAAAGAATACATACATAGGATGGTACTCTACATGAGGAGTGGGGATAAAGCTCCTCAAAGATACTGTAAGCTATTAAACAAAAACCTCAGTGTTGTACCTGGGATACTTCCTACCATCTTGTTAATTGGTTAGGAGGGTCTCAGGGAATAGACAGGGGTTTGCTCTTGTTCTTTGTTTCTCACGAGAACTTGGCGTAAAGACCTGTTACTTGAGTGGTTCTCATCCTAAAGGTCAGAACCCCTTTGGAAGTCAAACAACTTTTCCAAAGAGATTACCTAAAGCTACTGGAAAACACAGATGTGTTACAGTTAGGAAGTAGCAACAAAATAATTTTATGATTGGGGTCACCACAATATGAGCCACTGTGTCAAAAGGTCACAGAATTTGGAAAGTTGAGAACCAATGCTTTAGCTGACTTTGGTACTAACCCAGAATCATCCTCCATGCTGGCTAGTTTTTAAAGTATGACAAGGTGTTATGCAGTTGTTGAGAGAGAAAAATGATCAGTAGTCTTATTCAACCATGAATCTTGCCAACTCTAATAATAATAAGCTTGGCTAGACTGATGCATTGGTGCAATAATGGTATGAATGTGGTAGCGGTAACCAATGACCTTCTGATTGATTATAAGGCCTTCTACATACCAAGGATGCATTACTGGTACTGTAAATTGACCAAGAATCCATAACTGGGGATGTCATAATAGGTCCTAGGGGAGACCCTACTATAGTTTTTCTAAATGTGCCCATAGCCTACATTCTAAACATTTAACTTTGTACTCATAGATTAGTGCAGCCCTCAGACTTCATCATAGCAGATCCTCCTCCTTGCAGTAGATGGCAGTAAAAGAGATTAAAAATTAATTAGAAAATCACAGTATAAATAATTAGTGGCTTTAGAGAGCTCACTCTTAAATATAACGTCTACCTACACACACACACACACACACACACACACACACACACACACACACACACATACACACCAAAGCTTGAGGAACATCATGGAAAGGCCTGAAATACTGTAAGAGCCAACAATTGAGGAGGACTGCTAGGAATCCATGTCTTTTAGATATTACAGAATGATGGACACATGGACTTGTTCTGGCTGTGGTCACCTGCATAAAACTGATCCAATCAACATTTCATCCCACAAGGAAAAGGCTGATGATGGTTTCTGGGAGAAGCAGTATCATGTTCCTCAGAGTTTCAGCAGTATTATCACTGACATTTTTTCCATGCTCCAGTAAACAATCTCCCACCTATACTCAAGGCAGCAACTTATTTAAATTCAGGAGGTAGCTCATACATGTAAAAAGACATGGTATTTGGAGGAAGGTATGCTGGGAAGAAGGGTTTCACAAGGAGGAAGGAACATGAGACAGGATAATGGGGAATTCAGTGAAAAAACTAACATCCATTGTATAAGTGCAGGAAACAGTCAAAAATGTATATCAAATATATTTTTAAAGAATCAGTAAATTGTAAACGATATAGTTATGTTTAACCAGATTTATACATTACACAATGTATATGTATCTTGAAAAAGTAAAGCTAACAATTATGTATCAAAAAAAAGACTTCATTTTCCTAATGACCAGCAAATTGCTGATAGTTGAAGATCAGTGTCCCTTGATGTTAGGGCCATTAAAATTTGAGAGGGGAGATAACACACGTAAACCTTCAGACACTGAGCTCCTTCAAGGTATGATTGCTGATTTCAGAATCATCTCTGGCAATTCTGTGATCAGTTGAGAATTTCTGTCTGAAATGGTACAAAAAGGTAGATATGTAAAAAGTGTCTGCAGCTTGTTCCTCTAGTGTAATGAACATTTTCAGTCAGGGGATGAAGGTGGGAAGAATGCTCTGAACGCATTCTTAACTATATGTGGGGTCTGTAACAGTGTCCCTATGATAAATTGCTAGAAATATAATTAATTCAAAATGTTTATACATTTTATGTACATTTGCATCTATTACAGAGATTATAATTGATTTCATGTGTCATATCCATTTCAACTTACATTTAGTTGTAAAGGTAGTTTAAGTGCAAAAAGAGAAAGTTAATTGCCAAGGCTATATAGTTTTAAGAAAGAAATATAAAGACAGCCATCCTTTTTTTAGATGGATGAGGGAAAAGGGGAGTGAATGGATAAAGTGTGCCATCATATATTTCCAAATGTCCTTTCAAGTAGCAGGTGACTGCTTTGTGTTTACAAGTAGAAACAAAATATATAACCAAGTATCTCTTTTCATAATTATATGGTACTCCCATTATATTACTTTATAGCTTTAAAAAGGCAAACTATTGTTATAGTGGCAATCGTATTTACACATGTATTCCATGGGCAAATCCATGCACAAGAGTGAAATATACAAAAATCAGCTCTACTCGTTAAAATGAAAATTTGAAGACAGTATAAGGAGGTAAATAAAAGTATCAAGAGAAACTTGCATATCAGAATATCATGCATATTTTCATTCAGAAAATTATGTTCTTATGTGACGTTTCATTTTTCTTTCACCTACCTAAAATACATTTTTTCACATTCGGTCTAGTTATAAATGTTTTTTCAATGGCTGCTTAATATTCCAGCACACATATGTTTCATCATCAGTTTTTGTCTCCAAAGACAAAAGATGGATAGTTTCATAAACACCTGAGTACATGACACAATTATTTAATACTTTTAATGATTTTCTATATGTTCACTCATCTTAAATTAAAGCACAGCATTACAGATAGAGTGGAATCTTTTCCATTATATCCTTGGAACTCCTCCTCTGCTCCTAATCTCCTAGGTCATCTTTCAAAAATTTCCACTGTGCTGGACTTGGTATTCATAGTCAAGGTCTCTTTTCTCATAGTTTAGTCGAATGTGTTTATATAAATAAGTTATGCCCATTTAAAAATTTTTGTGTAAAGGATACCTCTACATATTCTTATTCACAATCTAGACTTCTGGGAATTACCATGAGGACTACATTTTGGATTCTGTTAAGCTTTCCATTGATATTATTAAGATAACATGTTTTTTATTTGCTTTAATTTTTGTTCATTATTCCAGTGATTCTATTGACTGGCATAGAATGTTGAATAAAGCTTGTATGATTAGTATAACCCATGGCCTTAAGCATAGTAGACAAGTGGTCTACTGATGTGGGAATGTCTTTCTATATGTGGTAAATATCATTCTTTAAATAAAGGAACTGTTTTGGCCTACGGCAGACGCAGTAGCAGTAGGCTGGATATCAGAGCATAGGTAGCAGAAGGAGGGTAGAGTTAAGAGGGCTTAGAAAGACTAAGATCCTCTGTGTCCAGCCACAGGACAATCAACATGTAAAGGAACACAGGTGAGCCATGGGCCATGTAGCAGGACAGATTAATAGAAATGGGTTGAATTAAGATGAAAGAGCTAGCTAGCAATATGGCTGTGTAGCCACCGGCCAAGCAGGATGAAATTAAGATAAGTGTCTGAGTCATTTGGTGGTAGGGAGTGGCTTTGGTAAGGTCTGGACTTCTGGCCAGTTGGGGCCAGAAACCTTTTGTTACAACCTACTTTTGGGCTAAATCCCAGCCTCTCTACTTGAAAAATAATATCCTGTTCCTTTTTATTTGCTAAAATTTTATACTTATTTTAATATGTTTGTAAGAAAAAATTAATCTATGTTTTTCTTTGTTGTAATTTTATCTAGGCTTGGTGTCATAGTGATATTAGAGAATGAAGTAAATATTACTAATTTCTCTGGTTTTCTCAAAGAGTTCCTAAAGCATGATATTGTTTCTGCTGTCAGTGTTTGGTAGAAACTGCTAGAAGCTACCTAGCCATGGAATTTTCTTTATGGATAGATTCATTCTGTGTATGGGAAGGAGATGAGGGATGTCCAATACTCTAAATGCCTGTTATTAAATTTTTATTCTTTCTTTTATGTTATTTCAAGTTATTTGTCTATTTTATCCAAATCATTAAACTTTGAGAGATATGTTTAATTATAATATTGTGTAAGAAGCCTTATATCTGTCAAACCTGTAGAAGTAAGCTATTTTTTTGCCATTATTGATATATTTGGCCTACCATATCTACTGGTTCTGTATATACAAACCCAACTGGCCTTGTGTTCTTTGAGGGAGCAAAAATGCCCAAAAGTCCCAGAAAGCTTATTAAGCTATGATGAATCTGTGTGGATGAAGTGATATGTTGACAGACCCTGTGGGATCTCTCGTCTCACAGTCTGCTGGCCTTTGTCTATCACTCACCAAGTGGCTATCATTTACTTTGTAATCTCATTAGTGTACTTTTAAAATTGTACTTAGACAATTTTATTATTATTCCTATGCAATACAATGTACAATTGTTTACACAGTATTGCTGTTATGTTCAGCATTATAAAGTATTCAGTAGCTGTTACAGAGTACATGTGAGCACAGTGTCAACCTAGAAGGACTAAGATGCTCTGGGATCTGAGTAAATACATGTCCATATAGGACATTGGGATAAAGCCTTCTTCAGGGACAATACAACATGGCTAATGTGTGTCTTCTCTTTTCTGGAGTCAGTCTAACTTAAAGGTTTACTAATTCTATTAATCTTTTCAAAGGACTAGTTATTAATTTATATTCTTATTTCCATCTTGTGTTTTTTTGTTGTTTCTTTCTTTGTTCTCACTTAATGTCTAATAATTCAGTCCTCCTTTTTTCCCGTCTCTAAGATAGTTGAGTCAAAGTTTCTCAATTTGTGCTTACAAACATCTCTCAACTTCTTGCTTTAGAAACATTCTACAATATTTTTGTCTTGTTTCTTTTTCTACGTATAAGAACTAAAAATAAAATTTCCCCTGACCCAACAGTCTACTTGAAAGTACATTGTTTAATCCATACCATCAAGGGATTTTACAGATCTTATTGTTACTTGAGTTCTGATAATTTCATTATACCTGCAAAGCATAGTTCTTATCATTTGTATTACTTAGAATTATTGAAACATGTTTTATAGAATAGAATTGAATTGAGTAATTTTCCATGTGAACTTACAAAGAAAATGCAGTTCTTGGGATGGATTATTGGATCAGTGGTTAAAAGCATGTAATGCTCTTGCAAAGAACCTGGGTTAATTTCTAGCACCAACATGGGGGTTCCCAACAGTCTATAACTCTAGTTCCCATGGATCTAACACATTCTCTGTCCTCTTTGGGCACCAAAAATGCATGTGGTACACATATACAGACTGATAACTCTGACACACAAAAGTAAATTAAAATATAATATTCATATGAAAGTCTCAAAATATAATTAAATAAATTAAGAAACAATATGCATTATTGTCCCATATATCAGACTGTTATTTGAATGTCAATCAGGTTTTGTTAATATCCAAATCTTTCCTTATTTTCTGTGCACTAATTCTGTTAGCTTTTTCTGAGATTGTATTTGACTTTCCACATAACTGTGGAACTGTCAGTTACTCTTTGAAAATCTAATATTTTATTCCATTCACTTTGAATTTCCATTATTAGACATACATACACTTAGAAATTTATCTCAATTTATAATTGTTTACTTTCTTATTATGAAGTAACCCCTTTTTATTTGTTAATGTTATTTTTCTAAAAATTTATTTTCCTGATGTTATGATGGATTTATTTGGTTGTAGCATATTTTTTATTAGATGAACAAAAGTTTGCCCATTGGGATTTTAACAAAAATTAAAATTAGTACAATCAGCATAAAGTATATCTAAATTATTCTTTATTTTTAAATATCATTTGCTTTAAATGAGTTAAATTAGTCATTGCTGTCATTTTTCATTAATTTTCTGACTTTTCTGTTATATTTTAGTTATAGATAGCATATGACTAGGTCTTTTCTTTTAAAGCAAGTATACAGTCACTTTTTCTATGTGTATATGTGCACATGTGTAAGCTTTAGGCTTAATATCATGTATATTTATTTTCTCAAAGTTACCCTTCATAACACTTCCCATGCAAAACTTAGAGGCAAGAGTGTAGCACACAGAAAGACCTTGATTCAATTCCCAGCAATACAAGGAAGAAGAGAAGGAAGCTGCCATCTGTGCCTCTGCCCCGACTCCACCCTTTCCACTACTTAGTTTGGTCAGACGTTTCCAGTCATACCATTGTTCATGTCTTTGCTTTACTCCCTTTCAGTTTTTCAAGAGATTCATATTGTGAACTTTAAATTCTCCTTCATGTGTACAGTTTGTCTTTAATTGTGGAATAATTTTAGCACAGGAGATGACGTTTGTCTCTATCTTAGTAACTTGAGCCTCATAGGATGAGTCACTGTTATTAACTTTTACTTTCTTAACACCTGTGTAGGCAGCAAATTTTTCTTGAAATTTATGAAAGTCATGTAATTTGTTTGTTTATATATTTATTAGGCGAATTTTACATTATGCACCACATTAAACTCAGTTATCAGAGCTCTCAAATTCATACCCACACTTATGATCTCCCCATTTACAAAAACGCCCATTCATGCTGCTCATTTACTTACTTGAGCATAATTAAAATCCCTGTGGGCAGACTCTTAGTGAAAACAAGTCTTTCCTCACCCACACCCCTGCCAGAGGCCATCAATTCAGAAGTGAGGCACTGTGTCCTTTAGCAATGTTGTAGCCTTGAGCTCTTGTATACAATGACATCTTTTTTTTTTTTTTTTTTTTTGAGTCCACTAATAAGTGAGTACATCCCCTGATTATCTTTTTGGAATTGTGATACCTTACTCAGGAGGATATTCTCCAAATCCATCCATTTGCCTGCTATTTTAGAATATCATTTTTTTTTCTTACTGCTGAGTAGTACTCCATTGTGTACATGTACCACAGTTTGTTAATCCATTCTTCAGTAGAGGGGCATCTAGGTTATTTCCAGGTTCTTGCTGTTACAAATAATGCTGCTAGGAACATGGTTGTGCTAATGCTTTTGGAGTGCAAATGTGCATCTTTAGGGTATATGCCTTAAAGTGGTTTTGCTGGAAACTTGGGGAGATTGATTACCAGTTTTCTGAGAAACCGCTATACTGCATTTCAGAGTAGCTGAACAAGCTGACACTCCCACCAACAATGGAGGAGTGTTCCCCTTGCTCTGCATCCTCTCCAGCATAGGCTGTCATCTGTGTCTTTTATCTTAGCCAAACTGATAGATATCAGGTAGTATCTCAAAATTGTTTTGATTTGCATTTCTCTGATGGCTAAAGATGTTGAGGATTTTTTCATGTGCATTTCAGTCATTTTTAATTCTTCTGCTGAGAATTCCCTTTTTAGTTCTGAACTCCATTTGTCATTAGGTTATTAAGGGTTTTGGGCTCTAGTTTCTTGAGTTCTCTATATATTGTAGAGATAAATCCTCTGTCACTTGTAGGGTTGGTAAAAATCTTTTCCCAATCTGTAGAATGCCGTTTTGTCTTATTGACTGTTTCCTTGGCTTTACAGAAGCTTCTCAGTTTCAGGAGTTTGCCCTTATTGATTGTTGGTCTTAGTGCCTGTGCCACTGGTGTTATATTTTGGAAGTGGTCACCTGTGCCAATGCATTGGAGGGTATTTCCCACTTTCTTTTCTATCAAGTTCAGTGTGGCTGGGTTTATGTTGAGGTCTTTGATCCATTTAGATTTGAGTTTTGTGCAGGATGATAGGCTTGGATCTATCATTTTTTGACACACTACCATCCAGCTATGCCAACACCATTTGTTGAAGATACTATTTTTCTTCCATTGCATAATTTTACCTCTTTGTCAAAAATCAGGTGTTCATAGGTGTGTGGGTGAATGTCATGTCAGGGTCTTCAGTTTGATTCCATTGATCCATAAGTCTGTTTTTATGCCAGTACCAGGCTGTTTTTATTACTGTAGCTCTATAGTATAGCTTGAAGTCAGGGATGGTGATGCCTCCTGAGGTACTTTTGTTGAGCAAAATTGTTTTGGCAATCCTGGTTTTCCTATTATTCCAAATGAAATTGAGTATTGTTCTTTAAAGGTCTGTAAAAAATTGTGTTGGGATTTTGATGGGAAGTGCACTGAATCTGTAGATTGCTTTTTGTAGAATTGCCATTTTTACTATGTTGATTCTACCTATCCAGGAACATGGGAGATCTTTCCATTTTCTAACATCCTCTTCAAGTTCCTTCTTCAGAGATTTAAAGTTTATGTCAAACAGATCTGATACTTATTTGGTTATAGTTATTCCAAGGTATTTAATGCTATTTGCAGCTATTATAAAGGGAGATATTTCCCTTATTTCTTTTTCCAGCCCTTTTATCATTAGTGTATAGGAGGGCTACTGATTTCATAGAGTTAATCTTGTATCCTGTTACATTGCTGAAGGTGTTTATCAGCTGTAGAAGTTCTCTGGTAGAATTTTGTGAATCACTTATGTATACAATCATGTCATCTGCAAATTGACATAGTTTCACTTTTTCTTTTCCAATTTGTATCCCCTTAATCGCCTTTTGTTCTCTTATTGCTTTAGCTAAAACTTCGAGAACTATATTGAATAGATAAGGGGAGAGGGGACATCCTGGTCTTGTTCCTGATTTTAGTGGGATTGCTTTGAGTTTGTCTCCATTTAGTTTGATGTTGGCAGTCGACTTTTTGTATTTTCCCTGTATTCCTGATCTCTCTAGGACATTTATCATAAAGGAGTGTTGGATTTTATCAAAGGCTTTTTCAGCATCTAAGGAGATGATTGTGTGGGGTTTTTTCCCTTCATTTTTTTTTTATATAATGGATGACATTTACCGTTTTCTATATGTTGATCTAAGTCCTATATTTTATAAGAGACATTTCTATAACATGACATTAAAAAGGAAAGTATATCTCATATAACAAAGATAATCATCCAATTTCTAGTGTTTTGTGCCTTTGTATTTCTTGTATGCACAGTAAGCTCCTCTTAAGATATTTGCTGCCTCATGATTCAACAGCTCCAGGCTTTTCTTTCTAAAGCCTGTCTTGTCTGGGGTTCCCAGTTACTTTCTCAGCTGCCAGTTATCTTTCTGATGTCCCTCCTGGAACTCAGCAGCAGCTTAACACTTTCATTTTTCTGCTTCTCCACAGGATATTGATTCCTACTATTACTATTCTTTGCTGCAGCACATTTGTTTGAATGTGCTGTGGGTTGTGGTTAGCCCTTCAGGGCATCAGCTGGTCTCCAGCTTGTCATCTCCCACAGTATCTGTGGGGGAGGACGAAGGACTGTGTTGCTTCCCAGCAGGGCCTCTGCAGCCTGACTGTATGCAAGTGAATCTTGGCATTTCCATTGCTATGACCAGAACAAGCCATTGAAGCTGTATACCAAGTATATTACCTGCTTAAGGTCTTAGGAAACAAGTCCATGAGTTGGAATGTGCAAAGTGTACAGTACCTTACCCAAGACTAAAGCCCAAATATATTATCATTTATCAACAAGATTTACAATAGGTAATTTAGCTTGTATTTTGCTTGCCCACATCCAATGATTCTATCACTTTTCTAGCACTTAAAAATTCATTAGCATATCATGCATACCCATGTAACTAAAAAGATTATTTAAAAATGAAATGAATGCTTATGCCTCATATATATAATCACTAAATATATTAAATATTAGCAGATTGTTCCTACTGGAGAAAGGCTGATAGGTATTGTGCTATTGCACAATGCAGAAACAATTATTTTAAATTCTCAACATGATATTCTCTATTGGTTTGTCTTATTCTTATATATTATGCTAGTCTTACTGAATCATAAATTGAAATCTAAAGCTTATGTGTACTGTATCCATATTTTATCATGTTATTTCTCATATTTATTTTAACATATTTTTATTCTGATTGCATTTTTATTTGTGTGTGTGTGTGTGTGTGTGTGTGTGTGTGTGTGTGTGTGTGTGCACGTGCATGCCTGTGTACAGATGCATCTGTGCCCTGAGTACTGTGTGGAGGGCAGAGGGCATCACGGATTGATTCTTTCATTTCATCATGTGGCTTGTGGGGTGGGAACTCAGGTGGGAAGGCATGGCAGCAAGCACTTTTTCCCACCGTGCCACGTCACTGACCACAAGTATCAATACATTCCTTTCTTATTAAGTATAAAATGATTGTAAATGCCACTTCTCTACAAAAAGATATGTAGCTTGGTTTTAAGAGAGAAAATTTGCATTAATATAGTGTGTTTCAGATAGAAAATGACAAAAGTTGTATATGTTTTGATCACTAAGAGGATTGATGCTTCATCTGTATTAAATATTCACTGAATTCTAATGTGTCCTGAAGCACTGCTAATAGAATTTGTACCTTCAAGAGAAGGCACGGACAGAAAGATGTAATTCACCTGAAAGTAAACAAATCCTTTAGTTCAGTACCTCAGGTACTGTGGAACAGCCCCACATCCCCTCATAAGGACAGGTGACCCTCTGTGTAGACTCAACACACATGCTACCCTTGACAACTGTTTTCTCAAATTAGGAAGACAAGTCCTGGGAACAGTTCCATGTTACTCTAGGTAGATGAGTATCTGATTCTTAGTGATCACTCTTTCTGTTTTCATGTATTATGAAGCTACCAAGTTCACTGTCCATAAAAAATTTTCAGAAGGAAAAATATGTTGAAGAAATATTTAAATATTGACCCACCTTTAGGGATGGCCTCATTTGTCTTTGTATTGAAGCTATACACTAAAGTACACTGATTAAGTATGCATATTTCTGTTCATCAGTACAAGTCAATAACCCAAGAACATCAAGACACAAATCTTCAAAACCTATATGCAAGGGTAGGCATGTGCCTGGAGACCATGTCTGCATACTGACTTGTTGAAACAGTTTTAGTGGAAAGGAGTCATGCTCCTTTGCTTAATGTATTCTATGTAAGGGCTTTCAGCTATGGAAGCAGAGTTTAAAAGTGGCTCTAGAAATGGGGTTTCCCTTTTAGAAATTGTGTATCACTAGCCAGGAAAATGGGAGCTACCTAACTGCTTTAGAGAGTTATATGTGTATCGTTGGTTCTGATGTGGATTCAAGCATTCTGTACAGTCCAATTTAGCCAGGTGAAGGCTTTCCCTCTTTCTACTGCCAGACTCTCTAGCACTTTTTATAGGGATTGTGTTTAATGCTGGGTGCATTTATTATTTAATCAGAGGGTTGTTGCTCTTAGGAAGATGGTCTAAGGTCACTGTTTTACCTGGGGCTGTTCTGAGTCAGCTTTGAACTTATGGTGTCCTCAATGCTATTTTGTACCATGTCTCAATTCTGGAAGATGAGGCTGTTTTCTTTTCTTCTGTGAGGGAAAGAATTTTCCTAAAATTACTAACATTTTCTCTAAAGCCATCTAATATTTATCTTGATAACCCAATATTAACTCAGTAGCTTTTCTGCCAGAGTGCCTTAATTAATTGTCCTTTCAAATTATCTTCAAGTTTTTTGTGTGTTTCTAATTCATAAAACTTCTCTTAATCTCTTATTAAAGTTGCAGCTCTTGAGAATAATAATGAATAAGAGTTGTTGGAGACAATAGTTTTTATGCATTATGGTGATGTTTTATGCTAAAATATTGGTGTAAAAATTTCTAACAAAGGTTGCAAATGAATATCTGGCCACGCACAATGCCCATTGATTTCTCCCTATGCCCTTTCTCTTGCTGTCCAATCAGGAAGGGAAAAGAGTTGCCTGAAATTAAGACTGCAGAGTCCTGCAGGGGATGATAATTGGACAGGGTGTCCTGCTGCCCCTGAAATCTATGGGGTCCTGGAGCTGTGCAGCTGCCAGCTGTGCCTGATGTTGAAGTCTCATAAAGACAGAAGCAGTCTCCCACAGCACACATGCTCCCTTTCTCCTTGGCAGAATGCTGAAGACTTCTCTTTTTTACTAAGCTGCTTGCAGCCCAGCCAAGTATGGAACACAATGTTCGATGGCTGCCCAACCATCACACTGATCTGAGTAGGGACAACTGTGTGCTCACCCTTAAATGACAAACAAATATTCTGTAAACATGACTGTCCAATGACACTTAGAATTAAGGGCCTCTAAGTTTATTTTCATTAGAATATCCCGTAATTCTGCAATATTTTCTTTTCAAAAGAAAGAAGGGGAGAACCATGTGTTTCCATTGTATCCATTGTAAACTAAGCTTTGAGATAAGTCTGAAGAAACACAGTAGTTAGTACTGTAGGCAGAAGCTCTACTGAATGCACAGCGAATTCTTAAACTCAAGATTTTTACTAGAATATAAGCATCTTGCCCAGGATAGCTGGACTATTTCTCTTCATACATATTCCTTCTATTTTCTTTTCATCTCCTCCATGATAGTTTGATGGCTGTGTATTCTGGAATCTCAGTGGAGAAAAACAATACTTGATAACTCAATCAAGGCATGCCTTATAATATCACAAACTTTTAATGCTTTGAAATCTCTGAGTAATTAATTGCCTTTTATTTTAATGTGTATTTTCTGATCTTCTGTGATCTCTGTATTCTAGGATCTGCCTTGGGTATTTCAGAATACAGATGCCATAGAGACATATGGTGACAGTAAAAGATAATGCCACTGCAAGATTCCAATAGTGATAAAATGATAGAATTATGATTCCCTAAACCTTGCAGTGAAGGTCACTGTAGTATCTGCATTGCTCAAAGGGCTGTGGCTGCCTGTGCAGTCTCAGATTAATTTTACATGAGGACAGTATAAAAGCGTCAAACTAAATATATATTGTTTCTATAAAAAGTCACTTTAAACTGCTCAGTATATAATCTTGAAATATTATCTGCTAAATAATAAATTAAGGAGACTAAAACATATTTTTGTGGATCCTATAGAATGCCATATTGAGAACATGTCTAAATTAAATATTGAAGAATTAAAATCAAAAGTTTAAAAGTAAAGAAATTGGACAAAATGAGCTGTTCATCATTGAGTTCTCATCAAGAATCCTGAGATCATGGTGTGCTGCCTGTTGCATTGGTGACTGGACAGTGTTCATTACCCTGAACATAGCCATGCATGCTTTTTCTGTTATCTAAAGAATACATCAAGGTCTCCAGCACATAGGTCTCTGAGGGTCTCTTTTTACTATGGTGAGTCATTCTATGTAGTCTTGTACCCAGATTCTGTGTTGTGAACCCTAGTGAAGCAAAGATAATTATTTTGAGGATTCTAACATTTATATCTAAAGTTTTCTCTGCTATTGGTAGGTAGAGGAGATGAGCATGAGTATTAAAAAATTGGAAAGAAGACATTGAGAAGTGATTTAGTAGGTGAAGTGCCTAACCCACAGCCTGTGTCTGTGTCTCCAGTGCTGGAGGAATAGAGACAGGCATATCCTTAGAGCTCATTAGCTAGTTCTTTAGCCAGTCCAAGGGGCTCCAGGTTAGTGAGAGTCCCTGTCTCAAAAAGAAGTGAGGTAGAGAACAAACAAAAGAATGAAGACATCTAGCATTAACTTCTAGCCTCTATGCACATGTGTACACATATACACCAGCATGCTTGCATACACACATGAACATGTGCATAACTCACTCATATATACATATATACACACATCGAAAGGTTTAGAATACAGTTAATTGCAACCAGAGTTATGATAATTTATATGGGTTAATAAAAGAATGAATAAGTGAATGAATGAGTGAGCAAATGAATGAATGAACAGATTTACTATGCCCTAGTTATTTTCAGTACAAAGTGTTTGGGTTTCAGTAGCAAATGATATGTTGGTACTGTCAGTAACTACATATGATCATTATATATATGCATATATATACACATATATATCATGAGATAGAAAATGTACATATACATACATCGTACATCAACTTAAAAATTATCACTATGGAAAATTGCTTGTCTTTTTTACTTGATGTTGGAGTTTAGAATTCAATTACAAAGAACAACAAATAAGGATTTATGTGCATGTGGGTGTGGCAGGAGTGTGTGGGTAGTGCTGGGGACTGAGACCAGGGCCTCATTCACACTAAACACTTTACAACCGAGCTGTACCCTAGCCCAAGCCTTAACTTTGAAGCAATATTTCTTACCTTAATTTTCTGTTTGCTAGTGTTTACAATAGTGATATAACTGTGTGTGTGACACATGGAATTGATGGCTGGATGTGTTAAATTTGTTTCAGTAGGTAGTGTTTCTGGGTGGGGCGGCATGTGCCTATATTGCAAGCTACTCAGAAGGCTGAGGCAGGAAGATTGTCTGAGTCCAGAAGTTCTGGACTACATTGTGCTATACCTATTGGGTCTTCACACCGAGTTCAGATGAACTGAACAAAACCATACATTTGGTATGGTTTTAGATATTTTATCATTAAATTTAAGTGCAATGAAATCAATTTGTACTGGTTATGTAAAATTTGATTAAAGGCATTTGGCCAAAGGAATCTCATCAATATTTTTATTGGAATACACATAAATCTGGTGTAATGTTCATACTTGCTACTGAGTGACTTGCAAACTGAAGGAGTGTCTTTGGGAATATGAGTGAGTTAATTAAAGGTCAAATCCAAAGAAAATTGCCCTAGCTGTCACGATCTGTTTTCTCTAGCTTAAAGCTGGGAAACACCAGAAAGAAAGAGCAGGAACACATAAGAAACCTGCTGAAGTTTCTCAGTTCTCTCCCCGTGGCCCATCTGCTTAGAACACGTTGGCTAGTGATGATCAGCTCCACTTCTTGACAAACTACTCAGCAGACACTGTACAACCTGTCAGAACATCAAAATAGATCATTGTGGATTACTGTGCTGAATCATTATCCTAAAAACTTTTCTTTAAGCTGGTGATGTTTGAAAAGTATTTTATAGAATTAAGGAAGAGGAAAAGCTGAGAGGAAATCTGCTGTGGACTTAACTCACAACAAATGCCATTCTTGTTTCTTCCTGAGGTGAAAGGACAGTGCTCTTTCATTTAAAAGTAGAATTTTTAAAAATGCAATTGGCATTCCCAGTTGCCATGGTTACCAAATAACAAGCAGCCTTCGTACACTTTCATAGTGCATCAGCAAACTAACCATTTGTGAGAAAGCTCATTCTCTTCAGACATGCACCTGGAGACATAGCCTTGGGTACCTTTATTACCTTCTCCAGGTGTTACTCATATTAACTGGCCAGTTATTAATAAGCTGTTTTCTTCTAAAAAGCTAAACAGTAAGACATAATACAAACTCAATTAGTAGAATTTCCCCCCTCATTTCTATTTACTTTTCCCTTCTAGAAGTGCTCTAGAAGAAATAATATTGAATTAAATAAGCCATGGTTTTGATAGTAAAATTTATTTTGGAGTTTCCTATGCACTATTTCAGAAATTACAACCAATAGAAACTATAAAGGCAATATAAAAAAGTGCTTCAACTTCAGCTTGTCAGGGATTCACCGTACCTCCCCCCCGTCCTTCTGCTACCTCCTGCCGATGCTGGGGGATGACTTGTTCCTAGTGCTGAGCCCTGCTTTGCTGTCAACACTCTGTTCACTATCTCTTGAGCTAGGAAAGCAACTATAATTATTTCACCATAAAAATAAGGTAAGTAACCATTTCAGGAAATTCAACATAACTTTTTTCAGCCAAGATATTAATTATCTTTACCTGCAAATTCCCCCTGTGCATTACTGCTCTCCTTTCTGGGCTTCAGCATTAGGGTCCTCACTCCCCAAACAAGCCTTCCTACATCTCTGGCTGTCTTCTCTCCTCTAGTCTCTGCCCCACCAGATGCTATAACATTATTCTTTCCTCCTGGATGCATAAACCTAAAATAATGTTCTCTACCTTTATTGTTCAAGGTGTTATGCCTGCAAGTAAAGTTGAATGACCCACTAATGAGGCTTCATAAGCATTTTAATACTTTTCAGATGAGTCAGCAAACAAGAAACTTGGTACAATCCAGGTCATAAGACCTGTTTGTTTTATGGTGTCATTCAAAAGGAAACAATAACCAAAGCAGGATAGGACACATTTTAGTGCATCATCAAATAAAACAGATTTATTTCTTTAGTTTCTTTATGCTCAGATAATTTTTTAAAAGTCAACTTGTATCTTTTGTCAAAAGAAGCTTTTACTTGCAAGTATCTTGAATGAAGATAGTTGGCTTACATTTTAATTCTAATAAACTTTATAACAAAGATACCACCAGCAACATTTGGAAACTTTTAATACATTTGGCTCTGCTATTTCTGTTACTGAGGAGACTGAGGGAACTGTTGCCGTGACGTTCATGTCATATAATGTCTTGTATAGATATTTGTAGTATTATGTTTCTGGCCAGGCTTTTCCATCCTAGGCCTGGGGTTCTGACCCACTGTCCCACAGAAACACAAAGTCTCTTGGGTTAATTACACTCAGCTTGGTGGTTGGCCTGTGGCACAGGCATATAACTTGCTAACTCTTAACTCTTAAACTAACACATGCCTCGTATTGTGTTCAGCCTTGTGGCTCAGCACCTTTTCTCAGCAGCATTTCAATTTCTTTCTTCTGTGCCTCACTGGCTTCTCTCTGGCATCTCTGCTCTGCTTTCCCTGTTCCCAGAGTTTTCTTAGTCTAGTAACCCTGCCCACACTTCCTGTCTACCTTTGACTACTCAGCATTTTTATTAAACCAGTAGGCAAAACCATTATTTACAATATAACAACATAATCCCACTACAGATATTGTTTATTATTAACGGAAATAACATTAATTATGAGGTAAAATGATGTTTCCATCTTGGGTCACAAACAGAAAATATCAAAATAGAAATGGATGTAGATGTCCCCAAATCTAACATTAAAATGCTTGCTTGTATTGCACTGCATATTCATCTCTTCTTTTAAAATTAAAGATTGATATGTGAATGTTTGCTTTTGTTTACTTTTTAAAGTGTGTGTGTGTGTGTGTGTGTGTGCGTGTGTGTGCGTGTGAACGATTGAGAATCAAAGGACCATTTGTAGGAGTCAGTTGTCTTCTTGTTTTGTGTGGGAGCTGGGGATTGAACCATGGCTGCTAGGTTTGGTGGAAAGCACTTTCCCTACTGAGCCACCTGTTCAAATGTGTGAATGCTTGTGTGCACCTATGGGTCAGGCATCAGAACCCATCATGCATTCTCACTGCCTGTCTACTAAAATTAAATTGAAAGTTCAGAAAAAGAAACTGTACTGGGCATCAATGTGTCCAATAAGATGGCCAAAGCAAAATTAAGTAATATACTAAGTATATATATTTTTACATACATATAAATTGTTCTTAAGAATTTACTGTACTTTTCAATGAATAATAACAAAAACAACAACAACAACAGAAAAGTTTTTGATAGCATTTCTGTTGACTTTCAGAGCTCTATACTCTGCCTGTGAAGCTTAGAACTCACCACTTTGTAAGTATCTACTTTCCTTGGGGTCTTTTTTCAGATTTTCTCTCTTCAACCTTTACCTAATATTTGCTAATACTTAGAAATTTTAGCAGTTGACAACTAAGTTGTGCATATGTCCCATTGTCCTGATCTATGACCAATTGTAGAACTTCCACCTCATTATAAAGTGCTTCACATAACACACTTCAATGAATTCTCTGTTTTTCTTCTTCCTATTAAAATATAAGCTTTACAAGAGCAGTGGAATTTTGTGGTCTTCCAAATTATATTATATGCATCTACAATATTGCATCACATATTGTAAGTGCTCAATATTACAGCATGAGTTCATGAAAACAGAGCAATCTAGAGTGCCAACTCTACTGAACACAGCAATACTAATGATCTAGTTCTTGTCAAGTGCTTACTATGTGTCAGGCATTCTCTTAACTACCTTTTAGACATTGCTTTATTTGCTTCACACATTAGCTTACAAAGATGGCATTTATATTAGTCCCATGGCATGCATAAGAACGCTAGACTTGAAAAGATAGAGGACTATATGTTAAGTCATAATGATATGAAATGGCAGGTGGATTCCATGCTTACACTTACATCTACAATAACATACAACTTAAAGAGCCTAGCAAAAGAACCATTTTAATGGCATAGATAAAAGAGAAAGCAAAATAGATATTCGCTTAAGTGAATTTTTTCTTTCTCTTTTTATTATTATTATTATTATTATTATTATTATTATTATTATTATTTGTAAGTGAGATCTCACTATCTAGACCTGGCTGTTGACCTGGTACTTCCTGTGTAGACAGGTATGATCTCAGCCTAGCAGACATCCATCTGCCTACACCTCCTGAGTACTGGGGTGAAAGTTGTCTTCCATCATGCCTGGCCTAAAAATTCTTAAACAATTATATCTTCTCACCTCTCCCTTGAAGGCAAATCCCTGAAAAAAACCTTTATAAGATGTATTTGAGTATCCTCTGATGCAAAAGCTTTTAACATTTCCTTCTCTTACATTTTTAACCTCCTCTCTTGGCCAAAGAATAAATAAATAGGAGGTTAGGGAGAGTAGTCACACCTTAAAGGGACAAGGCATTACCTAGTCCAGGAGAGCAGTGCTTGCATTCGAGACAAGGCAGATGGAAGGATGACAGTGTGAAGGAGGGGACATAGAACTCTCCAAAGACTCAAAGGTGAGATAAAAGAGGGAGAGACAACTAGAAAGTGGCTGTTGGGAAAGTGTCCAGAAAGAACGCTCATGAGAATCTGAGCAGAGCAAAATAGAGAAGTATGTGTTTACAATATGTCAAAATTTGTAAAATGCTGTCAAATGTCCTTCTTATGCAAATGTAATAATTTTTGTCATATAAAATTTTACAACAATATGGGTTCCTTGCTACCCTAAAAAAAAAGGAAGCCTCCAAATGATTGGCTCTGCCTATATGTAGGTGGAAACCACAAAAATAGTCCTCAGATCTGTGGGGAGGAGCTACCCTGCACTGCACAGGCAACGGGAATCCTCTGGCAGCTTTGGACGGCTGCAAGGTCCAGAGAGGAGTAGATTGCAAGGCTGAAGAAGTGACTTCTTCAGCCGGAGAAACGTGATGAAAACTGGATATCGTTTTGCACGTTGAGAAGGTGTGTCTTTATCTAACAAAGACACAACTTGTCAATGGAATTGATTCATATATGTAAACTTTAAAAACATTACATTTAGAGTAATCAAAATTTACTTGAGAAAAGAAAAGAATAATCAAGGTTCAAATGGGAACAGATTTACATAATACCAAATGTGTGCATTAGGCATTCATCCAAATACAAGTTTTTCTATGAAAAGTAAGGCAGGGAGAGAGGAGATTAGGGTGCGGTGTTTGTGAAGAGGGAAAATACCACTAGAAGCTCATTTTCATTAGCTGCAAAGCAAGAAATAATGTGTGAGGCAGAAAAATCAATAGGCATCCTAAATCATTTAGAGATTTGAAAGCAAAGTAAAATAGGAGCACATTTAACTCTGAGTAAAGGAAAGGTGTGTGTGTGTGTGTGTGTGTGTGTGTGTGTGTGTCTGTGTCTGTGTGTGTGTGTGTGTGTGTGTCTGTGTGTGTGTGTCTGTCTGTCTGTCTGGTGTATGTTTTGCTTCTGTGAATGTGTGTAAGTGTGGGAGTGTAAGAGATATTTAATACCTTAAAGGAAACCTTATTAAAATCTTTAAAATTGAAAATATGTAGCCTCTGGTTTTGAAAAACTTTAAAATTTGAAACAAAGCTGAAAAGAAAGGTCTCATCTAAGATATAAGCATAAAAGTGTTAATTTTGAAGAAAAATATGAAATATAATTCATAATGTAGGCACAGAAAGTTGAACTAGTGAAGGTTTTCACCTAAGTCATCACCAGCTGTGTCTTTGGTAGAAAGCCAAGCAGTTGAGTCTTAGAAAACAAAAGGAATGTTTCACTCCTTTAGGAAAAAAGGTACACAGAATCCCCATTGTTGGTAGCATCAAGCTGATATAAACCATTGAAATCTGCAAAGTTCAAGTGTCTAGTTTTCTGTTGCAGCCTCAGTCTATGAATAGACTTGAGCTCTTCCTACAAGTGGAAAATGAAGGTACACTAAATGATGGAAGAAATCCCAGGTTGTTCTCATACCTTAGTGGATAGAAGGCAAATGAAGCAGGTGTGGGGAAGATGGAGGATAGGAAGAGAAATCAAGGGACGAGAGGTCATCACTTAAGAAACAGAGAGGCTGGAGACAAAGGACCACTGTTGCAGGCAAAGTGCAGGACTAAGACTGGAGAACCTCTTTAGAGACAGAGCAGCTATGCAGTGGCAGGGCAGAGAGTATGTATAGCAGGTGCTATGGATACATCACACTGAGGCCCAGTGTGGAGATGGAAAGACAATGAACAGAGAAGGGCACAGCCACAAAGCATCTTTACCAGAATTTGTCACCTTGGATTTGGCCTAAAATATGCACTCCTGAGCTTTCATTGTGCTATGAATGTATTACCACACAGCAGAAATGAATTAACCAAAGTATGTGACTTCTGAAACATGGAGATAAATTAGTTGGGAAAATTGAGTTTTTGTTATGCAATTTTGCTTAATGATTAGAGTGTGCTCTAAATAAACAGAACAACAAATTGATTGCCAAAAACTCTTTTAATGTCTTTTTAATTCTTAAGGGTTAAGCATGTAAAAGTCAGAATATTAAAAGTGAAAGTTCTCATAGAAACATTAATTTGACAACAAATTATGCATATTAGGTGTGGGAGGTTTATATTTTATAGCATAAAAGCCACAGGAAATACTGCACGGGGTAGTGTAATTAAATTATATAAAATAACAAATTCAAGGGCAAGTCATCAAAGCCTAATTTTTTTAAAAAAAAAAAAACAAACAATTTTTGCAATCCCCAAAGAAGGGTTGTAAAACTTTACTCTAGAAAATAGTGCATTTCACCATTTAAAAAATCTAATAAATATTTTTGCCCCGTCAATTTCCATAGCATATGCATTCCACATTCTCAACATTGGGTTATAACACTCACTTGCGGTTCAGATTTGACCCTAATAGACCCAAAACACAATTAATTGACTACTTTCATGACAAAGCTAATAAAGATTTAAAATTCAAAGACTCAAATAAAATAAATTTCAGATTTTTTCTATAATGTAGACCACATAGAAAATATTTAATTATAAACATACTTGTCAATGTACCATTTTCTCTATAATTGTGTATTTATTTGTATGTGTGCATTATATAATTCTGACCATGCAAATTTTATTTTGGCCATGCAAAAATACTGTATGTAGATAATATAGAAAGAGAAAGGAAGAAATTGAGACATTGTTGGCCTTTACTATCTCTCTATAATTGCTTCCCTTTATGATCTGGACCACAAGCTGGGAATATTGTGTGTTGTCTAGAGAGCATTTGGTGGTCTTCTCAACTTGGCTCTTTGTAAGGGATATAGAGACCAAGACCACTGTCCAGTATGAAGACCCAGGGTAAAGTGTTACCTCCTACCCAAGGAGAAGTAGAGACAGAAATAAACAAAGAAATCCAGGCCATAGAGGAAAATCCTAAAAAGAATGTCTTTCTAATAACTTATATGTAATATTACAATCATTATAATTGTTAATGTAACTTTTAACTATTAGTTAGTTCCGGTTATTATTAATTTGAAGTACTAGAACATATTTTGTGACCCTTCAGATTTAGTAGGTAAATATATATTATCTTGGAGCGAAATAACAAACACCATCTGAAACATCCACCCCCCAAAGGAAACATGTTAGAAGAGCACAAAGATAAGTTGACATTTGCTTAAACTTCTACTTTCCATTTTATTTGTTTGTCAAAAGATAGCAGCCCGTGGTACACAAAAGTCCTTTCATGGGAATGATGCATGTAAATTCCTGAGCATGTAGACTCCTGGCCCACTATTCAACCCACCTTTTCAAAAATAGCACAATGGTCTGCAGTTTTCACTGAACACAATCTATTCAGCCACATTCCATGGCAGTGAACTCTGTTAAGCCTAAAGAAAAAATTGCTTTGTCCGTATACTTTAGTCACGCAACCCCGCCTTTTTTGCTGTTGCCAAACAAACAGAAGGACACGTGCAAACTGTCAGCCCCACTGGAGAACAAACAAGTGTTATTGAATATTCAGAATTATGGTGGTATTTTTAAAGTTCAGCAACACGAGGCTTAGAATATTTCTTCTGTTTTAATTCTTTTTACACAGGCACCACAAGGCCACATAAGGAGGGGGAGGTTCCTGGAGTAGACTACATTTTCATAACCGTTGAGGATTTTATGGAATTGGAGAAAAGTGGTGCTCTTCTCGAAAGTGGGACCTATGAAGGTGAGTACATTATCTCAGTAACATGGGGTGATGATTGTGTCACATGACTGAGGAGCATTGGGACAGTGGATCACAAATACACTGTTCATTTGAGCCAAATGGCTTTAATCAAATAATTTCAGCAACATGTTAAGACATATCTGGACTAATTCCTCTTATAAGTTGCTAAGAGAAATATTTGCCTATCAGCTCAGTGGCATAATTCTGTGATTGCTTCCTGAAGTTCAGCTGCAATCATCTACAGAGAATGTGTTTTGGTGGCATCCAAAAGAGGCCAGGGTAGAGTGCCAGTCTGTTGCTGTTTATTTTGCATTCTTAGGTGTCTTTACCTCTCAGGTCCTCAGTTGCTTTCCATTAGACATTATGAGATAACAAAATATGATCTACATGTGAATTCAAAATTCTACTGAAGACATAAATCCCCTTGTGGGCTTGAGTCAAATATGAACAAAGACTAAAACCCAAATTTAAAATTCTAGAATGTCTCACTACAAAGCACACTGAAACATGAGTCAAAATGTACCTTAGTTCCAAACCTGACTCCTTATCTTCCATCTGGAAATAAGACAAATTGATGAAACTTAACTTTTTTATTTATAAAAAAGGTGATAGCTTTGAAAATTAGAAGCAAATAGTATGTTGTAGTAGTATGTTTCTGGCCTGGACTTTTGGGCCTAGCCTCCAGGTTCAGATCCACAGTCTCACAGAAACACACAGACACTTACATTAATTTTATGCTGATTGACCTAGGGCCCAGGCATATAACATACTAATTCCTTCATTTTAACTCACGATTTTTATCTTGTTTAGCCATGCAGCTCAGTACCTTTTCTCATCAGCATTTCAACTTTTTTTCTCTGTGTCTCCTGGCATCTCTGCTCTGCTTTGAGATGTTTCCAGAGTTTTCTTATTCTGGTAGCTCTACCCACACTTCCTGTCTGCCTCTGGCCACTCAGCTTTTTATTAAACCAGTAGGAGGGACAAATATCTCCCAGAATTCCACTACAGTATGTTGATGTGGTCATATTTGTATATGCATATTTCTTTGATGAAGCTTTATATTGGGCATAGTACAATGATATTTTAAACTAACATAAAATCAGAAATATATTTCACTCCTACACTAAGTTCCAGCAATGGTCACTAAAGAAGCCAGATTGCCACGTAATCAGTGGCCACCTACTTCCTCCTTTACTTTCTTTAAGATACTGTTGAGAGCCTTCTTCCAGTACTGATGAAAGCAGATGCAGAGATCCACAGCACTGGGGCAAGCTGCGTGTTGAAGACTAGAAGTAGGGATTGTAGTAGCCAGGGGGTCAAAGTCATGACAGGGGAATCCGCAAAGACAGCTGACATGAGCTACTGGGAACTCAGGGACTCTGGACCGTCAGCTAGGGAGCCTGTATGGAATTGACCTTGACCCTCTGCATGTGTGTGGCAGTTGTGTAGCTTTGTCTGTTTAATGGGGCTTCTAGCAATGGGATCAAGATCTGTTCCTGGCACTTGAGCTGGCATTTGGGAACCTGTTCCCCATTCTGGGTTATCTAGCCCAAACTGATGCAGGGGAAGAAAATTGGTCCTGCCTCAACTTTATGTACCATGCTTTGTTGAGGCCCATGGGAGGTCTGTCCCTTTCTGAAGGGATACAGAAGAGGAATGGATATGGGAGGGGCCAGAGGGGAGGCTAGGGGAAGGAACAGGAGGAGAGGAGGGAGGGGGAAACTATAAATGTAAAATAAGTTAAAATTTTGAATTAATAAATAATATAAAAGGAAAAAAAAACTTGGTATTGTGAAATTGTTCCAGACATTAAAATCTCTTCCATTATTTAATATTATTAAGACAATTTAGGCTGAAATTTTTGCCTAAATGACAGAAAAGACCATTTCTTACATTACACTTACAGGAACTAGCTAAAAATATCTAGAAAAATGATTCATTGCATTAATCATAATAAACAGATAATAAAGATTGATTTAAAGTGTTTGAAATAAAGAAATTTTAATAATATAAAGTTGCTTCAAGTCACCTATGTAACATTCTTTCTCTATAAATCAGGAAATAATTATATCAAATAAGTCAGAGGAAATGAACAGTTGATTATATAGAATATTTTTCTTTGGGCTGTGTGATAAAACATTAATTAGTTTTCATGTATCCCAATAGTAATATATTACATTTAATAACCTTATTTTCATATCACATTTATATAGTGAAGAACCAGTATCATAGAAGATCCTTCCAAAGGGGGATGAATGATACAGCTTTTTGTCATTGCAATAGACTATTTGGCCAGATTGAATGGACCATATATTCAACTTAAAACTATTGTTCTTGTGCTAAAATAGGTACCATGAAATCTACTTTAGATTATGTTTGGGGTTCCAAGTAAATCTTGGAAAAAATATGTTTCAATCTTACAAAACTTTGCATATGGGTGACCACTTCTGGCTTTATTTATGCATCTTTTCAGAACTGGGTATAGCCTGAAGATTTGGTACAACTTGTTAGTCACTGCAGAGACTCCTAGTGTATATGGAATTGATAACTGAACAATATGCTAGGTTTTCAGAGAGGAATTTGGGTGTCCTGGATAGCATTGTGTACCTGAATAAATAAATGCAAATCTCTTTTCTACCTGGGTAGAAACCTAAAGAACATTCTCAAACCTTAGAATTCTTTTAGTTTGTCATATAACTCCAGCTAAGGAGAAAGTACAACTCACTTTCAGCTGCATTCCTTCAGTACTGATCTAACCTCGACACAGAGCCTTGTCAAGGGATGTCCTTCCAGCTTTTGGCGCTTCCAAGCATACAGGATCTGCATTACTTGACTAGACCGGAAAGACCTAAGAGCTTTTCTGCATTGAACTCTCAGTAAGCAGTCTTTCATATGGCTTTGAGGCTTCTTTACTAAGAGCCCCATTTCTCTAGATCATATACCATCTTCTTTGCAGTGTCTGGGCTGCTGTTCCCTTCCACCTTGCTATGCTCTTCCTGTCTTTTCAGTTCTGTAGCGCCTGCAGTCAGACTGGGAAAACCATCTTCAGTATTCTGTGAGTACACAAAAGAAAACACTGAGCTGCTCTCAGCATTAAGGTCATGGACTTTCTCTTAACTATGTGAGATCCTTAACAATGAAAGATGTTCCAGAATGCAATATGCAAGTCTCCATAGCCTGCACACTCACGAGCTAGAAGAAGAATGGGTTTTCCATTAGCTGTGCAGTATCTGCATCCTCTGTCCTGAATAATAGGAGCTGCCTTCCTTTATATTAGCAAAGATCAAAGAAATACTCTCTAGCCTGCCTGGCTTAGCTACTCCTCACTGGAGAAAGCCATTTCTATTGTTTGTGTGTTTCCTAACTCCTGCCACTTGGTCTTATAACCGGAAATGTCCACCTGTAAAACAATTGTGAGCAAAAAGATGTGGCCATTCAAGCAGTTTTCATAGATGTACTTTTATCTCATTGTTAATCCTAACTTAATCCTGGTGGATAGATATAACCAAAAGGGAATTTGTCTGGTTTTATTGCTCAGATATCAAAAAGACTCCTAAAGTATAGAAGTATAGTTCTGCCTCTGGAGAACTTGGTCGGGCATCCAGCTCAAAAAAAAAAAAAAAAAAAAAAAAAAAAAAAAAAAAAAAAAAAAAAAAAAAAAAAAAAAAAAAAAAAAAAAAAAAAAAAAAAAAAAAAAAAAAAAAAAAAAAAAAAAAAAAAAAAAAAAAAAAAAAAAAAAAAAAAAAAAAA